>JAXQQM020069893.1:0-115932 GCA_034641835.2 Pinus albicaulis | reverse complement strand
TGTCAAATTTTAAAAGATCTAAAACTACTATAGCTCCCCATCCAAAAACAGAGTCATACAAAAACAGAGCATATTTTTCTTGCCTCTGAGTTAATAGAAAGCAAAATAGTTAACTTTATAGTAAATTAGTTAATATGTTTAGTGCAATTTATTTCACCTTAAAATAATAATATTGGTAATAATATTTCCCTATAGCTTAAAAGTTAAATGTAAATTATTTGAATTTCACAATTAGTAATTAAAACCTTCACAAAACCAAATAAGTAAATATGGGTTATAACTTATTAATTACTGAAGTAGGGAGTTTTCTATCTAATTCACATTTCTCTAGATCCCTACTATTAATTAGTAGTTTCAATTGAATTATTAGTTTTCTATGAAGTTCCTTAATGAAGTTAAAAGTTAACTGTAAATTAATAGAGCTAACTTACAGTTAACATTAAATGAAATATGGAACTATTAACTATCAATTGAAACTAAACCATGGGGTGGATAATAGAAAACTTTCTATGTTAAGCTAAGTTAACTTCAACAGAAACTACTATAGCTCCCAATCAAAAAACAGTCATACAAAAACAGAGCATATTTTGGTTGCCTCTAAGTTAATAACAAGCAAAATAGTTAAATTTACAGTAAATTACCTATATGTTTAGTTTCAACTCTAATATCACTTTTCGTGGGTTTTTTTTTCCTTGCAGGATTTTCCCTTAATGAGATTGACATTACTTCTTATCTAGTATTCTTCTGGTTATTTTCATACATTCATGGCCTACCAGCAGGTCAAGTCTAATGTCATAGTTCTTTTCATACATCATGGATAGCCTCAATAGAGACCGTGCTACTAAAAGCATCAGAGAGACTGAGGTGGTACTAAAGTCAACTAAAAAAACGCAAACCAAAGCATTAAATTGGACAAGTGATATTGCATAATATGAGATTATGCCATATTGTCAAATCTATCCAATAATCTTAAATCTACACTACGAAATTTTGTCCCAATTCTATGCCACATAATTACAAGCTGAGCTGAAGAGTTGAAGGTTTCATACATCAGTTAAAAAAAAATCAGAGTTTGAGGTTCAGGAGGAGAAGCAGTGTAGTGAAGGGGAGCAGTAGTGTAGAGGGAATTCATGGAATGATAAAGAGTAAACGCATCCTATGTTAAGATAGACCAGCATTACAGAGCTGGTAAAATTCAACTGACACCTAATGATGGTGTGTCCAGACAGAGAGGACTGCTTAAACTGATATCAAACTCCTTAAACTGATATCAAACTGATACTACTATGATGATTACTTGCTCGTTAAAAAAATTATGCATGAATACATTTAATGAAGAGTTTGAACCACTTGTGGTGTTGGAAAAAAAGCCTGGGTCCAAAATCATTGATTTAGAAACTAACTCGATAATATATTGGCCAATTCAGAAAAACAACGGAAACCCACAAACTCCAAACCAAAAATGATCCGGATTATACTAAACATGAAATGAAAGCTAGCAATAATAGAAAACAAATTGAGAGGTACAATGAAAAGCAATTTCTATTAACGAAACAACCATGACAAACCTACAATGACCAAAATGGTGGTAGCTATGTTTAAAATAAATGTCTATTACACTAATTCACAACAAATTCCATAACAAGAGGAGATGTTATAAATGGTATGTATTCCCTAGAAAACATACAAGGACTTAAATGTTGATATACTTCTAAATATAAAAATATATGAAAGTTAATATTTATAAAAATTTAAATAAATATGAAAGCATATTGAATGTTACAAATTGCAACGACATACACCATTTGTAGTAGACCATACCACGCGGATGGGAGGAGCAGCATACCTGGTATTGCAGTAGACCAATAGCGCGGACGGGAGGAGCAACAACGCGGACGGGAGGAGCGAAAACGCGCGAACAAACAGACCTGCAGTAGACCAACAACGCGGACGGGAGGAGCGAAAACGCGTGAACAAAGAGACCAGTAGCAGCAGTGAAAAAAATACGCGCGAATAAAGAGACCGGTAAACAAATCAACTTCCCGAGCAATTTATTTATAGAAACTAGTTCGACCGAACTATTTTAAAAGTAAAAGTTTGGCCGAACTTTTGTTTGAAGTTCGACCAAACTTTTGCTGCCGGTTTTCCCATCTCCGGCAAAAATTCTGTTTTCCCACGCCGTCAGTGTGTCGTAAATCTAAACGGAATCACGAGTTCAGCCGAAATTTCTAAGAAATTTCGGTCGAACTTTATAAAAGGTTCGGCCGCACTATTTCTGAAAAAAAATTCGGCCCCCGATTCTCACAAAAGTGTAACCCATCTTCATGTATCCGCCCACAAGCATCTACATTCCATCAGAATTAATATTTGAAGAATTATCATCATTAAAAAGAGTTAAGTATGGAAATTTCATCATCAACGAGCATTGGCATTGAGATATTATGCAAAAGAAGAAGTAATGTAAGTAAAAAAATATGTTCTTAAAACCTTTGATTTTGAAAAACAATTCTAGAATTTTTAAACTAATTTAACTTGGATATGCATCCTATTACATTTATCCTACATCCTACATTTATCCTACCTACATTCCACATTAAAAACATTACATTAACCTCATCCTACCCTCATCGTAATCATATTACATTCATTATCCCACCCTCATCATAATCCTATTATATTACCCTACCCTACATCCTACATTAAAAATTTCATCATAGTCCTACGTTAACCCCATATACCCCTACATTATCCTCCAACATAGACATAAGAATTTTTTATCAAAAATTGAGGCTCAAAATTTTTTCCTATAAGGAATTCTTTCTTTCCTACAAAACCACTAAGAGTTAGTGTTATTATAAGAAAATTTTGATTTTGTAATGACCTATCATATGGTCATTTCAAAAAAAAATTCATGATGAGCATATAAAATGAAAAACATAAGAGTCGAAAGGGAAAATAGATGAAATGAAACATACAATATGTAAACATGTGAAAAGGAATGAAAAGACAAATGTATGATTGCAAATACAAACAATAGTGGGCATGCAAAGAAATGAACGAAGCCATGTTGAAGGATGAACATAACAGAACACGGGTAATGAAAAAAATTGCAGTGATAAGAGAGGCATATAAAATATGGAAGGAACAATGTACATGAAGCAGATGAACGCAGCCAAAACTGTGACACATAGGCAGCCATGGGTACGCAAGTCAGAGTATGAACTAGGAGCGGTAAAATAGTCAAAACACATGCAAACAAAGACACCAAACTCTTTGTAATTCTATCTTTCAGCATCATAGTGCAAACTAAGCTATGTGTAAGACTCTCTTCCACCATCGCAACAATAATTAAGCTCAGAAGGTGAGAGTAACACTGTGGACTCACATGCACTCATACAACACCCTCATGGAAGGAGGAAACAAGTAGGGAAAACACAAAAGTTGAAGAGAGGTTTGCGTAAATCTGAAAAGCCCTGAACAAAGAGGAAGTTGCATAAGATATAGGTGAGAATATTAAGAAGTTCGTGGAGAAATAAGGAATTTTGTGGAGAAATTGAAGGCCCATATCTCCTTTGCACCAATTTAACCCTGCTTCCCAACAGACTCCAAAAATTCCACAAGAGAAGAGGTAAGAATCAATTCCAGATTTCTATCAGTAGTTGAATGGATTTGAAGGGTAGTTAAGCTCGAGATGTTGGTTGAGATGTGCCCTTTTATGAGGAGTTAAACTTAAGTTATGGATTTGAAAAACCTGCCACCATTAAACAGGCCTTGCCACCTATGTAATGAATGAAGCTTCAGAGATGTTGAAGAGGATTTCTAACTGAAATGATATTTTTTAAACACGGGAACACAAGTTATTACTCGGAGACATTTACAAGTTTGCTTCTAGATCAGGTATTTGAGCTCGAATCACGAATTCCTTCAAGCATATTTGTGAAATTGTTACATATGAAAAACGTAGAGTCCTATTTTTCATACACACAGTGAGAAATTTTTTTTGTATTTTCATACACACAGTGAGTAATTTTTTTTTAAAACAGAGAAGGGATTTTCTTGAAAAAATTGGGAAAAACAAAGATTTAAGCATGAGTTTATGGAGTAGTAAAACATTGTTAAGGTGTTATTATGGTCTTTTAAACAGTGAACAATTTTTGTTTGAAGAGTATTGGACTGCTTTTTGCAGCAGAATGGAGGAGATTGAAGAAGATTCAAGCAAGGGAATAATTTCATTTTTTTACAAAGAGCTTCAAACATCAAGTAATCCTATTTTCCATTATAATTATTCGTGAATGAAAATTACATGAATAAAAGGATAGAGGTATATATACATGTATTTTTTCTTATGATGAAGATGTTAACTGTCCATGGGTACATTAATCGGTATACAGAGCACATGGAAAACAAAATTTAGCCAAAGGAATTCAAGATATAGAACTAGGGGAAAGAAACCATAGAGAAATTGTATCAAGAAGGATTGATAGGGTTCCTTCATAAATTCAATGGGCATAATGACAAGATTACATAAGAATTCATAAAACATTATGAAAAGGTACAAACAATAGTGGGTGACCTCTCCATACCACTAGACCCAAAATTTATTTCCCAATATTTAGATCTTCCCTTAACAAGAGAAGAATACCACAAATATTTACATTTCAAAGAGAAAGGTTGGGAATTATTCTTAGAAAAACAGAGAAACACATCCTTTGATAGAGCAAAAGGAATCCCAAGGGACTGGTTAATTGAACCATGTTCTAAATTAGTATTGATCATCCAAATATATTTTACATGTGACAACCGGTTCAGTGTAGTCCATCTTTACCACATTAGGCTACTTCAACACATGAAAGGAGAATCCAAGATTAAAATACCCTATATATTCTCAAGGAGCTTGATAAAATTGATAGAGGGTGTAAAAACTGAAACTGAAGAAAAATAAGCACACATTTATCATCAAGGGATCATTAAAATACTTTTAGAACATAAGGTGAGAAGAAAGGGATTGATTTGGAAATAATTTTTGGTTCAACATCATCTTGAGGGACAAACTAGAGAGGATAAAATTGAGCAAATGCATGTGACTAGGAGCATTATGAATTATCCAATGTAGTGTAGGACTAGATCCGAGAATAAATAAGATAGTGTCATGACTGTGAAAGAAATATCATTCCTATCTGTTCATGGGAAGCCTAGGAAGAAAGCACAGGAAGAGCCAAGTGAAAAAGAAAAAGACCCAGAAGTAGAAATTATTGAACCTCCAACAACATCAAAACAAATTAATGACATATTGCGAAGAATGGAGATATATGCCCAATAATAGCCTTTATAGAAAGATTCCTACTTTGATAATGCATGGTTAGGAGCCACTTCATCACATTCGTTTTCTAAGGAGACAGTGGGAGAAGAAAGAGAGCTGCAACGAGAAGAACACCTCAAGAAAGTAGAAGAGTTGACAGGAGAGTTGGAGGTCAATAAGATTTTGGAAAATAATTTGAAGAAATAAAAAAATATGTGCAAAGAAAAAAATAAGAATCTAATCAAATAAAATGAAAAATTGACCAAAAATATTGGTAAGCTTTAAACAAATAACACTCTCATTTCCAAAGAAGCTTATATATGGCTCAAAGAGAAGAAAACATGGAAATACAAATATGAGAGATATAAGGTAAAGGCCACCGTCTACAAGGAAGGAAGGTGTGAGGGTATTGATTGTCTTCTTTAGGCTTCACAACAAGAGACTACAGTATCAGGGACAGTGGGCACATCAACACTCTAAAGATCAAAGAGGAGAAAGTAAGCATGAGGACATGCTTGAAGATCAACAAGGGGGAGATGTTGGCCATGAATTTTGGTCAATTTTTCTTATTAAAAGTTATGCCTTATTTTGACCTTATTATTCTTATTCAGGTAAATAAATTATGTTTTTCAATTTTTAGATATTTTTGTAAAAAAAAGGGTTTTAAGAGTATTTTTGGACAGAACTGAAAATTCCCGTAATATCTTCATGGAAGCCATATGTGCAGGACATCTTGGTGCGAGCTAAGCATAGATTTGTAAATATTGGGAACCACATATTGAAAATAATCTATTGGTTCGGTCAAAATGAGCTAAAATAGGTCCGGTCAACGTCGGTCAAACATGACCTGTTTTTCAAAAATCCCTAGGAAAAAGAGCAGAATTAGTGTTTTTTGGGATTTTCCAGATTTTGTGAAACTAAATGGATGAGTTCAACCTATATGGATTGGATTAGGATGGATAATACTATTATATACATTATTGCTTAGTTTTTTTATCATTTATCTATTTAAACCAAGCTTATGAACCATTCAAGCATGGGGATTTTGTATAATTGTATATTGAGACTTCTAAATATTTTGAGATAATTTGAGGAACTAGTTCCATATTCTATTTTTTGTGCATATTGTGGATTATTTATTGAATTTGATGTAGCTAAGAATTTATTTAGGTGTGAAAGGCAAGGGTGGAGGGCCCCCACACCAAGATAAGTACACTTTTTGGTTAAACTAGCAATATTTTCATGAACAAGTTTTGCTTCAGATTTATTTAGTCATTTAGATGTGTGAATATTTATTATGTTTTTTAATGATTCTTGGTTTAATTATAATCTGCATATCAAGGGAGAACTAAAATTCTCCTTTATTTGATTAAGAACAACAACTGAAATTCATCCTCTTTTCCTTTCTTAAGTTATTTCCCGAATTTCTAGTTTTGATGCAATGGTAACAATGATGGAATAGAATTGGAAAGAAGGACAACCTGGACCTCCTGATTTAGGAGCCTCTTCTCCTAATTTTTATACATCATAAACTATTGTCAATCATTTATTTGGTTTCCCTTAATGAAAGTATTATTGTGGGGAAGGATAATCACGATCCCCTAAGTTAGGTGCCTCTTCCCTCACTTGTTACATATTGAATAAAAAATTACTTAGTTATATTTTATATTTGTAATATGAATTTCCATAAATCTTAGAATCTATAATATATTTTTAATATGCATTTCTTTCCATTTCTACATTTTGTCTTCTAAAATTGACTACATATGAAATCCATATATTTTGGACATGCTTCCAAGTTTACAAACCCGGATTGATAGTTAAATACTTGTGTTATTTTACCCATTAAATTGACCCAAAAATAAGTTTTGTACTTCTAGAATGTGTGTTTTTCCAAGGCCCATGTGACCATACTACCCAAAATCTCTTGAGCCAAGGTTTTGGAAAAACCACCCACTTGTGCAAAATTTGCATTGCTCTTTACTTATTAAAACCTTATCCTTGAATATTCAAATAGATAATTTAAATCTATGGATTCCTATTATGGGGATTCCCTTAGTTGTGACCTAGGCATAGAAGTCCAACAAAAGAAAAATCTCACCCATCCAAGTCCTAGTTTGAATTTTATGACTAGTTACAACTTACTTCCTAGAGCAATTAAGGGACATATAGTGAACTTTTCCATGGGGTATAAAAACCAATCTGAGTAGCATAAATGAGTTATGTAAGTTTCATTGAGTATATTTGTCTAATATCCATGTGACAACCCTACCCACAATCTCTCAAGATAGGGTTTTGAAAAAATCCATCCGTTGTGAAAAATATACATTTGTGTTTACTAAACAAAACCTACCATTAAATATTCTCAAATAAATCGATTTTATGGCCTATGGATACCTAGTAGTGAGGTACCCCCTAGTTACAACCTAGTTTCAAGAGTCTATTAGATTTGAAAGTTCACCTATCCAAGTATCAGTTTGAATTTTATGGTTAGTTACAACTCGCTTCTAGAAGCCATTCAAGAAGACATTGTGAAGTGAATGTGATGGTATAATATGAAAACTAAGTAGAAAAAATGGGTTCTATAAGCTTTGGCATGCCTTTTTGTATAAGTGTAAAATACCTCATTCCCCCCTACTTTCTATAATGATAAATGTCACTATAATGTGAACGTGGAATACCATAGCTAGTTGATATGTCATTTAAGCATTGAAAAATTATTATGTAAAATTAACTGAAACAACCATGGGAAGGATTTTATTATGTATCCCTAATCTCAGGGAAGCTACTTCCTTTCTCGCCTATTTGAAAACCCGTGACCTGAACCGACTTAAATGTTAAAGATACTTGTAACTACAAAAGGAATTGTGTGACATACAATGTTTATGTGATGTGATTGGAGGAAGGGCCAAGGATATGATAGTATTTAAGATATTTAATTGGTACGATGGGGGTGAAAGTGGTACCCATTCCCTTTTCCCCATCACAGACCAAGGAGACGTCAAATAATGACCATTCCTAAAATAGTGGAGAGCTAATCTTACACTCTCTAGAACACATAAAGAGACATTAAGGAAATATATGTATGCATAGGAGAGGAAGCTTAGGGTGTTAGCTCACTTGGGATTTTTAATTTGACTTGGGTTAACGTTATATAAGTAACAGACGTTGTTTGATTCTCAGTTGTTAGTTAAGAGTCGGGGAAATATCAGTGTCATATTTTCATGATGTTTTGGTTAGTCGCTAGGTGTGGGTATAAGTTTGTTTTCCCTCTCTCTCACATTATGGTGCATGGGAATTCTCTTTCTACTAGAGCAAATTAGGCGTTCAAATTTGTTTATGGGTTTTGTGGAGCTGTGAAATATGTCAAGATGATCCAAAAGTATTGAAGTTTATTTTTAAGCATTCTACTTTTTGACCTTGCATGTTAATCCATGTGATTTGGTGTTTCAAGCCACTATATTGAGGCTTACAAGCATTATGGTGTGGGTAGGATTTCATTTTCCCTCTCTCTCGCATTATGGTGTGGGTAGGATTTCATTTTCCCTCTCTCTCGCATTATGGTGCATGGGAACTATCTTTCTACTAGAGGAAATAAGGCATTCAAATTTGTTTATGGGTTTTCTGGAGTTGTGAAATATTACGAGAGGATCCAACAGTGTTGAAGTTGATTTTTGAGCATTTTTCTTTGTGACCTTGCATGTTAATCCATGTGATTTGGTGTTTTAGGCCACTACAATGACTACATAACTATGGTTCTTATTGTATAAGTTGTTAAACCACTTGGGAAGGGAAATTTGAGTCATTATGGTGCTTGCTAGAATAGCTATGAAAACACCTATATAGTGAACTACAAACGGTTGTAGTGCATACAATGAAAACACAGTTTTGAAACCACTTAATAAATGAATTGAACTTCCTATATATGAGTGATACCCCATCTATAATTTGAGTGAAGGAATGTGATTAAACATGGAGAGTAAGTGATTCATTATGGTGCTTACTACTAGAGAGAAGTTTTTAAACCATAAATCCAGTGAAATCCATCTCGTAAGTGTATCACCAAACCTTTGGTGTGAATTTCCCCTCTACAAGAATCCCCTCATACTTTAGATCTAACTTAGGTTTGGTCAACTACAGAACATATTGTAGCATAGCTAGCCTATGGTTGGGTGGAGAATGGAACTCCCTCCATTTTTCATCTATCTTAAAACACTTATATATGTATAATGGTTTATGCATATTTTTTCTATGCATTATGAAAATCATCGTTATGTTATTGACTGATGTATGGCTCTATTTTACTCAGGAAACATTGCCTAAAATCACTGTATATTCATGTTTGATAAGATATATTATATTCTATGGTGATAATGAATGCTTGAACTATGGGGTTACTACCATATTCAAGAATTGTAAAATGTCTTTTATGTTTCTGACACATTGTCTAAATATCACTCAAGATTAACCATTTATCTTATAAGTTTATAGTGATACTAATTGTTGGAAATGGGTATTTCACTTCAATACTAATTGTTCGAGGTTACTCTACATGCTGTGAGTGTATTTTATATGGTGTGTGTTAAATGAATATCTATTAGTGTTGATGAATGATAGGCCTCCTAATTAGGTAAAATATAATTCCCATCTAACCTTTCCTAAGAGACCCTAAAACCAGGGCTTTCACTTAAGGACCATAAAATATCTCTCAAGGTAAAAATTGCTTATAGATCAAGTGAAATAATCCTTCTCTTGAAGTGGATGATATTGAAGCCAACTTGGCTTCTACAGATTATACATGGAAAGCGCTTATTTTCCAATTTAATGGATTTTTTCCTCAAAATTTGTGCTTCAGGAGTGGGTGAATAATAATTTGTCTCTACTTATGAAATTATATTTTTGTTTGAAAGGATTCGTAGTGGTAATTTTCAAAAGTGTAATGTTTCATTAGGGTCCCTAAATTTGAGGATTATGTGGGATTTCATTTCAACAATGGCTTCCATATTTTATTCCTCTCTCTATTACAACTACAATCATTCTAGTCTAGGTAAGGCAACCAAATCTACCCATTCATTTCCTTCTACCATACATTTCAGGAAATATTAGGGATTTACTAGGTAAAATCATTAAAATAGACATTGAAAGGCTTGAGAATGGAATTGTCACATTTACACACTTATGTGTGGAACTAGGTCTCCTTAAAGGGTTTCCATATAAAATCGTCCTCAAGTGGAGGGACAAAGTTTTTTCATTGTTAGTGGGCTACGAGAAAATTTCATTTCAATGCAAGAAATGTCAATAACTTGGTCACCTTCAAAGTACCTACCATTTTTTCCAAGGGCCTTCTCCCCACTTGAATCTTAAGAAAAAAAACACAAGTGGCAAGAAATAAAAGAAACAAAGGGACCAAAGAATACTTCGGCTTTGAATCAAGACAATATGGAGCATAAGAAGACTCTTGCCACCATTTTAACTCCTATTGACTTAGCCCAACCACATATAGTGCCAATCCATATCTTATTTGAGGGTGTCCTCAGCTCGACTCAAAATAAAAGAGGCTCAAATATAACTATGGATTCCTCGAAGAGCAATAAAAAGCATTCCCGTGAATCCAATCACTCAGATAGTGTTAAGGAAGTAGAAAATATTAAATAACCCCCAATCATTGAGGTGTCATGAAGAAATGAAGTAATTTCATCCCATTCATTTGTTCCTAATAATTCCTTGGAATGGATTTATAGCTGTAAGAGAAAGGGGAAAAGGAAAAACCTATGATTAATACTATGCTCTAAGACTAGGAGTGTAGTAAAAGTATTTTATTTAGTGGGTGATTCACGAAATATGACATGATGTAATCTATTATTTTGAGGTAATACAAATAAAATAACAAAAAATAAATATAAATACAATCCAATATTGAAGGACATAGAAATTGATAATTAGATCAAACTAAAACTTCAAAAGGAGAAACAAGACAATATTCAAGAAGGTCACAAAATTATACATGAATAATTCAAAATCCATCTAGAGGATGTACATGCTAAATATAAGGGTGTTATTTATAGGATGGAGTACTATAATACCAAAAAAAATAGATATAGGATGCCATTATCTTTAAGAAGAAGACACATGAAAATGGATGTATAGAGTGAATGAAAACCATCAAATAAAAAATTATATCATCGTCATTATGATGAAGGAATTCAAGGAAGATACCATCAAAATCAAAATTATGTAATGCCCCATATCATAATTTGATAATATTAATAGTAATAGTAATACTGATACTACTAATACTAATAATAATAATCATCATAATCAAAATAAATAGTTATCCATTAAAATACTTATCTTATAAATTAATAATAACTTCTTATGATTTCTTAGGTTAATATTTTCTTGTGTTGACATTCATCATAAAGTAATAACACAAAATATCCCAACAATAGAAACAAAATTCTAGTGGGATCATAAAGAGACAGGAAAACAAGAGACACAAGAATTTACCCCAGGAAAGCCCATAAGGGGGAAAACCAAACAGCCATTTTGTAATATTCCTAATTATTTTCATGGTCATGAATAAAATTGTAAGGGATGATCAATAAACCCCTAAAAAATATGTAATGAATCAATGCCCAATGTGAACAAGGCTAATTCAGGGCTGCTTTGATGAAACCCCTTATGTGTGAAAAGGGTTTGTGACATTTGACTAGGTCAACAAGACCTTATCTACAGTGTTTTCTAAGTGCAATGTAACTCCTAAATACTCAATGCAGATCTAAAAGGAGGGTGCACATGTGAAAGGGGCTAAACCTTTGAGATGGTTTAGGGTTTTACAAGACTTTCATCCTATAAAAGAAAGAGGAGAGCAGCAAGAAAGGGTTGTTCAAGATATTTAGAAATTAGTCTACTTAGACTAATTCTCTAGGCTGTTTAGCCTGAGAATAGTGATGCTTAGCACTGGGTGTTCTCAGGCAGGAATCCCACCTATTTCCATAGAGTAGCTCTTGGAAGAGTTTTTCATTACTCATCCATTATCCGGCAATTGGCCAAGCTTCTACTTCCAACTACAATGCAGATCCTATTGAGGGTTTGATTTCTTTTTTAGGTTGCAGCAAGTGGAGCTCTAGATCTATTCAGATCTAGATTGTTTTTGGGAGTCTCTTCTCATGGAGTGTGTCTTTTAACTTCCTGGAAGAGTGTCTCTCCTCTTGGAGCATAATTTCAGATCTTGGCATCAGGCCATATCATATTCTAGGGCCTACAGTGTAGTTACCCTTCTTGAACTGTGCAATCTGCAAGGAAGAAGTTGCAGGGTGATTCAGCTATCTCTTAGTAGAAAGATCTCCGGTGTTGGGAATATTCCCTCACTGTGGTGATCCATGGATTGGCCAACCAATCCATGTACCTTCCAGATATCATCTATTCATACATACTTTCACTTCAGAAATTCTACAGAAATCTGTAGATCTGCTACATAAGATTTCAGATCTACTCCATATGCTTCATGATTTGCTGAAAACCCCAAGGGGTGTGTAAAATAGGGACAATATAGTGTATACATATCATATAGATCTAATATTTTGTGCACTGATCTGTCCAGATCTTATTTTTAACCTACGGCTACTGTATTATTTAGAAAGTAACGCTGTCAAGGTTTTACAGTGAAATACAATTGTTGCAGCACCTTTTTTAGAGGGATTTTCTCATAAAAGTATTCATTTCTCTATTATACTGTATGAGTAGTGTTGTGAAACTTATTTCATGATGTTATTAACCTATTCCAACTAATACCTTCAGAAAATCACGCTGCCTAAGCTTCAATAAATTTATGCATAATTTAAGCCATGGGAAATCAGGGTTTTCTAGCCTAGTTTGGGAAGGAGGAACTGTTTAACTTAGCTAGAATTATTTTTTGAGCTGAAATTCGGAGAATAGGTCCCTCGTGACCTAATATGAAATAACCTCCCACCATTTCTCTTATTGTTAGGGCCAAAATCATCACTTTTCCCCACCTTTTTTCCCATAAAATGTTGTATAAGGTTGTTGTTGCATATTTAACTGAAGGTTAAGTGTTTTGACATTTGTATCAGACATATTGTTGTAGCTCCACATTGGTAATAACTCATATTATTCACAATCTATAGCTGTTCCTAAAAAAGGAATATTACAGTGGTATCAAAGCAAGATCTTTGGCTCATCCTGTGGCTTCAAGACAAAGTGTTGAATCCCTGAAGGAGGAATATTTCAAGATCTATAGACAGAGTCTAAAGATGGCCAGGTAGCCTTTGGATCTCATCCTTTTTTAAAGGTGAGATATCCAGTAAATGCTCCTGCAGTCAATCTCTGGAATAGAATTTTGATATTCCTGAAAAAGGGAACTTTACAGCGGTATCAGAGAAGAGAAGAAGAAAGACAAATCTGATGGAGAATTCTGGTTACACTAAAGACACAAAGGAGAAGGGCCTAAAACCCTTTTCTGGAAGACTACAGAGAGAAGAGTTTTCAGGAACTCTTCATGTACTGAAAGGAGAAATCAGGGGAATGGAGAAGGGAGGTCATGCAGATCCCTTTGATCTTAAAAGCCCCAGCTTTCATTATAATGTGTGTGAGCACTCAGCCACACAATCTTATTTACACCTTTGGAATATGCCTAATTTCTTGCCAAAGGAAAGAGGAGGAAGAAGAATGACGAAAGATGAGATCTCCCTGCTTCTTTTCCAGAGTTTGGAGGGTATCAAAGAAGATCTCAAGGAGACAGAAAGGGAAGATTGCAAGAAATTTCTAAAGGTCTTTGGAGATGAAGCAAGTCTAGCTATTTTCATGAAGGGTGTGAGCATTCAACCACACATGTAGATCCACAACACAGTTCATTGCCCACATTCAATGCAAGGAGAATGGAGGAAGAAGATGAGGCCATTGGAGTAGAAGCACTACAACTCAAAGGTATGGCTCATGATGGGTGGTTTCAACATTCTATTCCTTGTTATCATGCAAATATAAAAGCTTATGATTAATTCACTAAGGGATTGATGAAGAAATTTGATGAAAATCAATGTGAACCATCATGTATCAAAACATTAAACACTTTTCATGCATTGGAGAAGACCATGCAACCAACTCCACTCCTTATTTCTAAACAGGATAAGAACATGTATGATGGCTTGCTAAGGGAAAGATCCCCATCTTATGAAGGGCCCTCTTCCACTTGTGATGACATGGAGATACCTCCTCCAAGAGATGACCAAGATCTAGGGTCTCTCACTGATGATGAGGCATTCTTACATATTGATGAAGAGGATGAGCAGAGAGGGAATACCAGCATTGTACAATTAGAAGAAGAAGGAGAGCAGAAGGATCAGCGTGAGGGGACGATGAGAATTCACTCTTATCTATTTCAGAGAGTTTTTTTACAAAGGAAGAAGACTGCACTATGCAGAGAAGAGAGGGACAAATCAATCCACTCATACATGCAATCCATTTCAGATTTTGATGTCTCATTACATGAAGGCATTCCACATGGGAGGCCACCAGATTTAGATTTGGTGAGAGACATCTTTCATCTTGGCTCACCATTCTTGGATTCCAAGGAGGTGATGATTTTGGAGGATGAATTTGGCATGGGGAATGTCAAAGTAGCAGGCAGCAGCATGAGGAGAGCTTCATATGCTAGATCACTAGCGCTGTCTCTTAGGAGGATTGATCCCTATTGGAGGTCTCAACTCTTGGAAGAGTACTCCAAGAATCTTGGTGCATGCATGATTCTTGATGACCTGGAAGGAGATGATAGATACATGGTGGATGATGGGGTCATCTATTCCTATGGCAGGATCTTCTTGACTAGATCTTCTAGTCTCAAGGGGAAGCTACTACATGCATCACATTAGGACTTCTCTTCTATACACCTTGATGCATATTTCCATTTGATGGAGGAGTTCACTTGGGAGGGCATCCATCATGACATATTTCAGCATATGGAGAGATACATAGCCCGGATGGTAATGAAGAGGAGGTCACCACCACTTCCCTACTCATTGGAGGTGAGGGAGAAATTCCAGTTGAGCCATTTCAGCTCAAGATCTCAAGTGCATGATGGAGGAGGTATAATTTCACATTTTGTATTGTACTTCTCTTCCTTGTTTGAGCAGCATGATGTATCAAGAATATTTGTTCCTTGTTTAGTATTTTATAATGATGTACTTGCAGCCTTTTGTAGCACTAAGATTGGCTATCTCATAGGTGGTTTGTGGGGGGAGCCACATGACTTTTGGTGTGCACCATTGACACCACTTTGTACCTTCATGCTTATATTTTGTAATATGATTATGGCAGCAGACAAGTGGCTGGAAGAGTAGTTTCTCTTGTTTGATTTGAAGCAAGCCAAGGATGCATTGTGCTGGTTCCATGAGAGAAACTATGATTCACTCTCCGGTTGTCATTTGGCAACTTCATTTCATTGTATTCCGCTTCCATGTATTGCTGATATGTTTATGCTCATGGGAGGCTTTGTTTGGAGAGTGGGATATGAGTTGAAGATGCCCATTGGGACTATAATTTTCCCTACTTTGCATGATACATGTTTTAGGAGAAGCAATGGGCAGTCCATGATTGTCAAACTACATCTCTTTTCTTCATGCGGGAGAAGCCATTTGGAGAACTTGAGTTTTTGGAGGAGGCACTTCATGGTTCATTTGTTTGGTGGGGTAGCTTGGGCCACTCTTGACAGTCATAATACTTCAGCCCAATAACAGAAACAACCCCATACTTATCATAAATTGAGAGAGAAACCACCTAGGTGGGAGGATCCAATCTCTCCATGTAGCCCCAACACATTGTCTGAACCAGGGGTTGAGGATATTTTTGAGCTAACTAGATTGGCTCACTTCATTTGGATGATAGCATGGGTATGGAAGTCACTCATTAGGAATAATATTCCCCATGTTATCATCACTCCTACCGTGAGGAGGCCATTGAGCAACAAGAGTTTTATAAATTTCTCGTCCGAGACATTATCTCGGCCGAGAGTTTCTGGTCAACGAAAAACACAGAAAATTCTGCAGTTTTCAGGAACCTGCAACTTTGGAGGGGCAGAACACCTACAAAAACAAAATGTTTTATGTCGAACCAAGTACCATTAGATTCATCTCTAAATCTAGTTTTTGATGATGTCAGATTTATGGAGTTTCGTTAAAAAATTCAATTTTTTCTTTATTTTTTACTAAACTGTGTCACTGTGGAATTTCATTGTTTGAAAAATTGCACTGAATGAAAATTCAATAACTTTCAAATGAGGACACCAAAAAATTCAAAAAAATCATACTGCACTTCCTCTCCCTGTCTACTTCAAAAGGGTACTCTCATTTTTCTTATTTACGATCACATTGAAAAGAAAATCAAAGGATGATAAAATGTACTGAAACATCACTGTTTTTTTGTCTTCGTCCATTTCAAAAAATAATAAAAAATAGTGATTTAATCCGAAAATTACCGAAAAATAATCTGTGCACTAGTGCAATATATGCAGATTATGATGCTATGGTTTTTTTCCAAAAAATGAATAACCTTCCCTAAAAAAAGTAAAGGATGATAAAGTGACTATTTATGTTTGCCTGAAAAGTTCAAGTATATGCAATTAGTAAACAAGAAATTTACCCCTCTATATGTCAATATTAAAATATATATATATATGGGTATGGAGGTAAGACAATTCTCTACAATTCTTGTTTTTATGTCAAAGCATAATTTGCAATAAAAATATGAGTTTAGTGGAGTTGAAGTTGAAAAACATAGAAAATTACAATTTTCAACGTCAAAAAAGGGCAAAAAGTGTTTCCCAACTTCACATTTTCACCCATGTGAGGTCTACATTTTTGTCTTTAATAGCAAGTGCTCATAGTCTTTGTAGAGAGGGTTGTAAAATATTACTCTCACCTTTGAGAAACTGTGTGTGAAGGGTTTTGAAAATACTCTGCACACAAGAAAGAACTCGGTGTTGTTTGAATGACTGTAATAAGGGTGAAATCCTGTGGTTGGAGGTTGATAATTTTAACTTTGCAATTGAAGAACCAAGGAGTTGTTCTATTAGTGCGTTGAGAAAATGAAGATGCATCCTTTGATGGGACAATGCATCTGAGGAGATATATCCTGTTTGAAGTCTCGTCTTGCAAATATTGTTGAGCGAAAGTGTGAGAGGTATCGGTTGATCAAATCGATTTTGAGTCCGCATACAAAATTCCATTGACTGTTGATTACTGAATGTGTTAGTTTCTTAATGAAGGAGCAACAGCACAAAGAAGTAGAGAGAACCGTTTGGAAGATTGTGGTGGCGCCACATAGTTACTTTAACTCTGTTGAAGTGTTGGAAGATGGCGCAGAGTAATGGAACTACGCTTGACAGAACCTTGAGCGAAAGTAGAGTGGAACCTTGAGATGGAGAAGGCGGAACTATCATGTGGATCAAAACCCACGGTGGTATTCGCGTAAGTTTTAAGAGGTAAGTGGTTTGGTGAGAATTTACGTGATACACTCCTCAGAGCGACACGTGGGCTGGGGGGGTATTGTAAAACCACAAATCTCATGCATTAAGATTCGAAAGCTAAAAGAATGCGATACGCGCGAACTTCGTCCAATCAGTTATGGATGCAGATCCACGGTGGTCGCATTTAAACCCGCGAGCATGATAACGCAGAAGTAGACTGTGTAATTGGTGGGGCCGAGGATACGAAGGTATGTTATCGCTTTAATAAAAAATTTAATTCAAGACTTGTTGGGATGTTCTAACAGAAGTTGTAATACATGTTAGTACATTATAGCTGATATGATTTCCACAAAGGGCACACACATAAACTTTGGTTATGTAAGCATGAAGCCATTGTGGGACCCGAAGTATTATGGTGATAGTTGAGGATTAATGTTAATGGGTCAGAGTTAATTCCCAAAGGTTTCGTTATATTTTATGTGTTGTACAAAGCCCAATTTTGGTATCGATTCTGATGACGCATACGATGCTTTGAAGGTGTGACCATGATGAGAGGCATTGATAAGGCTGTAAGGGTGGTTTCATAATTACAATGGGCTTGTAACGTTGCTACAAGGATTAGCATTCTATTGAAGAGTTTTAAAATCTCTCATTTATTTCATTAATCAAATTCTATGAATTTGATAAATGAAATTAAACCAAACGTTGAAGTAGATCACCGAACGAAGGAAATTATTGAATGGAATGTTAAGAAGGAAGGTTTTATATTATGGTTACATAACTATAGATGGATGAGGAATCGCTAAAGTTTCCGCTTGGTTTATAGAGTGCCAGATTTAAAATTTAATAGGGCCAAAGACGTTGAAGTGTATTATTGATATATGCATAGAGAAGCGAATGTAGAGAAGAAGGAAAGTGAGGGTCAAGCATCAAGTGGTATCAGAACCTGAATTGGAATAGCTCTTTTTGAAAAAGTTCAAGTTCGGTGAATGCATATATGAAAAGAAACCAGACTTTTGAAAACTTATAGAGATTTCAGCCTACAGGGATACAATGAAGGTGATTGCAAAATCACAGAGTCCAATTGGAGGACGAGTGTTTTGAAGACTGCAGATTTGAAGAAGGAAGCAGAGATCTTGCAGGTAAATAATTTTAAATCTTATTTGAGTTTGTAATTGCAGAATTGTGGTTGCAGGAAGATAAAGACAGAATTTGATAGTGAAGGCAGTGAGCCTGATATTCAGTTAGAGGCTGGATAAAGAGGACAATTGTAGTGTTCTCAAGAGAAGGTGAGCAGTGTTTAGCTCTGATTGAAGAATTTTTTGCAGAAGTTAGAGTGCAGACAATTGAAGACATCTCAGCAGAAGCAGATCACAGCTATGAGAGCAGTGATAGAAGTGTCCGGCAAGGGACTCTGAGTGAAGAAGAAGTGTGGCAGAACCTGGAAGAATTCCCAACAGGGGTTGGATGAGAAGAGAATAGAGGTGTTCTTGAGAAAAGTTGCAGAGTGAAGCCTAGAAGGAGCAGAAGAAAGTGCTCAGAAGGTTCTAGCAGATAGGGGACCAATACTTGCCAAAAGCCGGATCCAGAGGAAGGGGTTGGTAAGGTGAGTTGCAGCAAGATAGATTTTTGTTGCAAAGGCTTAGTGCAGCTTGTAAGTGAAGAACTCCTGGAGGAGAGAATGGCTACTGATAGCCATAGCAGAGATTCCAGAGGTTCTGAGAGAGGCCACAATAGAAGAAAGAAAGAAGATGCCAAAGAAAATGGCATGAAGAAGAAATCCACTAATGAAGAATGGTGGGAAGAGATAGCCGAGATTACAGAGCAATTATATAAACTAGAGAGGATGATCGAAGAAAGCCAGAGAGTTGGTTGGCTCATGAGGAAGAATGTGAAATGGCAACCATTACAATTGAGGTTGCGACAAAGGAAGATTTCCTTATTGATAGTAGAACTCAGAGCATCTGAGTTGAAAGAAGAAATTTTTGTTCGTGAAGCAGAATAGAGAACGGATGAAGAGTGGATATCTGCAAGAGATATTGGGAGTCATGAAGAGGACTTGAGGCAGCAAGAAGTTTGTCTTGCTGAAGAGGAAGTCATTGAGGATTTCCTGAGTTATTGGACAAGTCCATAGGATGTAAGGGCTTGTGTTTTTTAGTCTGAAAAATGTGAAGTGATGACAGACTCCACAGAGTAAGAAGAACCTCAAGTTCTTGAGGCAAGGATGGAAATTGAAGATTCCATGTGCAGGCCTGTTCAAGAAGAAGTGCTTGAGGAAGCAGCCAAGACGAAAAATTATTGTGGTTTGAAAACTAAAAATTTGTGTGTGTTTGCAGGTACACCGCTGGAAGATGGACAAGCTTTATAGTTTGTTGATGAGGAGGAGACATTGAATCTGAAATCTGTTCAGATCAATGCTAAGATAGTGAGATCTCAGGAAGAGATGAAGAAAGAAGATTCAAATGAAGATATTCAGCAGAATTTTGAGGCTGAGAGAGAAGGACCAGCAAAGGATTGGTCAAAGACAAGCAGAGGCATAAAGGATTGTGTAAGGTTCCCGAAATCTACTCCTATTGAAGTTGTTGATTTGTATAGGAGGTTGGACTTCCAAAGAAGAGAATAGGAGAACTAGAGGACCTATGCACAAGATGAGTTGCTGAAGGAGCAGGACAAAAGAATTGTCATGAGTGGAAATCAGAGAACAGAAGACAATAAAATTATTCAACAAAATGAAGGAGTTCATTTTGGTGAATCACAGTAGAAGAACATTCATGAAACAGATGTTGGAGAGAAGAAGAGGTCAGCTGACAGTCTAATGAAGAATTTAAAGCAGCATACAGAAGTGTTGACAGAAGATTTAGAAGGAAGTTCAGAACAACACACTAATGTGTTGTCAGAGGAGAAAGATGTATTAAGACCTTGGAAAATTACTGCTGATGACTCATGTGTTAATCATGCAGGCAAGGAGGAAGAACAACAGTTCGGAACTATCATAGAATTGAAGGGAAGAGAAAATATGTTGGCTGAAAACATAGGGAAGAATCATCATTTCAACATGGTGATTGGAGCAGTGGAGATGACTCTGGCAGATGAGAAGAAAGATGATGAAGAGTTTCTGAATCTTAAAGGAGGCTTAGAACTGCTGAAGGAAGGTTTGGTGACTGGGTCATCAATTGAGACCAGTGGGTCTTATAGTTTTGAAACTGACAATTGTTTTATGTGTACAAGTGATGCAGAATACAATTCATCCTTTAGAATTGTCTTGGGAAAAGAAAAACTGTTTCTGCAGGAAGATGAGACAGACATGTCTCATATGCAGGAATTTGTCACTGTTGATGACAAAGAAGAATTGGCTAGTCTGATGGGCCAAGAGCAGACTGGAGGGCATATTTTAAAAGCAATTAAAGTGAAGAAGAATCGGCATTCTATGCTGACAGAAGAGGAGGATACAGTGACCAAAGGACTTGGTTTGATTGCTGGAATCAAGCAAGGGGATGAGAGGCAATTGCTGAAGATTGCCCATGAAGAAGAAGAAAATGCTGATTTTAACTTACAGCATGTTGAAGGTGTAAAACAAACATAGAAGATATGGCTGAAATGTTTGCTGGAGGCCATTGAAGAAGAGAAGGAAAGAGGAGTAGATGCTAGCTTGCAGAATCAAATTCTGTTTACTAGTATGTTGGATGAGTATGTCACTGCTTGTAGAAAATTAAGTAATGATTTGTTTTCTAAAAATGAGTTCGCAGATGAGGAGAAAAATAAGAATTTTGCAGAGGAATATGTCTTAAAATATATTCAGGATGTTTGGGTGGAGGCAGCATTAGGATCAGCAACACCCATGGTGGCAGCTGAAACAACATTGGGGATGACTTCTGCAGAAATAAAAATAATGACAAAAGCGGTATTGGCAGCAGTAGTGGACAGAGAAGTTCCCAGATAGCAGATGAAGTAGACAAAGAAATTAAAAACATCAAAGAACTGATGATGAGGGTGTCTAAGGAGCATTAGACAGCAGAAAGAACGCAGAAGGCTTCTAACAAAGGAATCACAAAGGCAGAATGTGAAGGTATAGCTGGAGGTAGTTTGCAGAACAAGGTATGGAGACCGGGAGGAGAGAAGTGGAAAGATGATGCAGTTGTTGGACAGCAACAAAACAAAGTTTGGGATCCCAGAGGTGGAGATTAAAGACACATGATCAGGAGATCATGAACAAATTGAACCTTGGGAGTCTGATGCAGGAGAATTAGGCTCAAAATCTACTTTGTACTTTCTTAGACATACGGGGTCTCATGATTTTAAATTCTCATGTAATTATTAGTAATTTGAATAAAAAGGGAGGAATTGTAAATGTTATCTAACTGCAGAGAACATAAGAGGAAGATGATCAGTTAGGAATATGAAGGGATAAGCAATATTAGTTTGAGCCCAAATTTAGGAATTAGGAAGTTAAGGGTTTGTCGAGCTGTCAAAGAATCTCAATAGATTCATTTCTCTTTTGAATAAATGTAAGCATCAAGTAGAGGTTAGGGAGCTAGCAGTTTAGAGTTAGAGAACTAGAGCTTCTTCAGTAACAGAGTAGGAGGATAATTTCCCTTGAATTGAATATCTGGCCAACCATGAAATTGTAAGTGATTGCATTTGAGATTGATCACATGTTTATATATATTGATGGAGAATTGTTTATAATTTCTGTGTGAGACTTAATGTCTTCTTGGTATAATTTACATGGGGAATAGTTGAATTCAGATGGTTAGTATGAAACTCTGCGTTCCCAGCTGAATTAGTAATTATGTGTGATGTCTACATTTCTGTCTTTAATAGAAAGTGCTCATAGTCTGTGTAGAGAGGGTTGTAAAATATTTCTCTCACCTTTAAGAAACTGTGTGTGAAGGGTTTTGAAAATACTCTACACACAAGAAAGAACTCGGTGTTGTTTGAATGATTGTAACAAGGGTGAAATCCTGTGGTTGGAGGTTGATAATTTTCACTTTGCAATTGAAGAACCGAGGAGTTGTTTTGTTAGTGCATTGAGCAAATGAAGATGTGTCCTTTGATGGGTCAACCCATCTGAGGAGATATATCTTGTTTGAAGTCTCATCTTGCAAATATTGTTGAGCAAAAGTGTGAGAGGTATCAGTTGGGAAAACCGATGTTGAGTCCGCATGCGAAATTCCATTGACTATTGATTACTGAATGTGTTATTTTTTGAATGAAGGAGCGACAACACAAAGTAGTAGAGAGAACCATTTGGAATATCGTGGTGGAGCCACAGAGTTACTTTAACTCTATTGAAGTGTTGGAAGAGGGCGCAGAGTAATGGAACTATGCTTGACAGAACCTTGAGTGAAAGTAGAGTGGAACCTTGAGATGGAGAAGGCGGAACTATCATGTGGATCAAAACCGACGGTGGTATTCGTGTAATTTTTAAGAGGTAAGTGGTTTGGTGAGAATTTACGCGATACACTCCTCGAAGCGACACGTGAGCTGGGGTGGCATTGTAAAACCACAAATCTCGCGCATTAAGATTCAGAATCCAAAAGAATGCGATACACACGAACGTCATCCGATCAGTTATGGATGCAGATCCACGGTGGTTGCATTTAAACCCGCGAGCGTGATAACGCAGAAGTAGATTGTGTAATTGGTGGGACCGAGGATACGAAGGTATGTTATCGCTTTAATATTAAAGTTAAGTCAAGAGTTGTTGGGATGTTCTAACAGAAGATGTAATACATGTTAGTACATTATAGGTGATATGATTTCCACAAAGGGCGCACACATAAACTTGGTTATGTAAGCATGAAGCCGTTGTGGGACCCGAAGTATTATGGTGATAGTTGAGGATTAACGTTAATGTGTCAAAGTTAATTCCCAAAGGTTTTGTTATATTTTATGTGTTGTACAAAGCCCAGATTTGGTATCAATTCCGATGACGCATACGATGCTTTGAAGGTGTGACCGTGATGGGAGGTGTTGATAAGGCTATAAGGGTGGTTTCATAATTACAACTGGCTTGTAACGTTGCTACAAGGATTAGCATTCTATTGAAGAGTTTTAAAATCTCTCATTTATTTCATTAATCAAATTCTATGAATTTGATAAATGAAATTAAACCAAACGCTGAAGTAGATCACCGAACGAAGGAAATTATTGAATGGATTGTTAAGAAGGAAGGTTTTATATTATGGTTACATAACCGTAGATGGATGAGGAATTGCCAAATTTTCTGCTTGGTTTATAGAGTGCCATATTTAAAATTTAATAGGGCCAAAGACGTTGAAGTGTATTATTGATATATGCATAGAGAAGAAAATGTAGAGAAGAAGGAAAGTGAGGGTCGGGCATCAACAACAAAGAGATCATCACTTGTACCTCCATTTTCTCATGATGTACACTTTCTATCTTGCAGTTGGAGGGAATCATTGGAGGAAAGATTCATTGAATATCATTTTCAGCCATGGTGGGATCCATTGATGAGGCCCCAAGAAGAGGAAAGGAGAATTTTTTCTCTACCTTGCAGTTGCTTGAGGACAAGCAACATTTTGAAGGGGGAGGACTATAATATTCCTAATTAGCCCAAGCTAATTGGAATATTCAATTTCATTTTTGTTTTCATGTTCATGAATAAAATTGTAAGGGAGGATCAATAAACCACTAAAACTATGTAATAAATCAATGCCTAATGTGAACAAGGCTAATTTAGAGCTGCTTTGATGAAACCCCTTATGTGTGAAAAGGGTTTGTGACATTTGAATAGGTCAACAAGACCTTATCTACAGTGTTGTCTAAGTGCAATGTACCTCCTAAATACTCAGCGCAGATCTAGAAGGAGGGTGCACATGTGAAAGGGGCTAAACCTTTAAGATGGTTTAGGGTTTTGCAAGACTTTCATCCTATAAAAGAAAGAGGAGAGCAAAAAGAAAGGGTTGTTCAAGATATTTATAAATTAGTCTCCTTAGACTAATTATCTAGGGTGTTTAGCCTGAGAATAGTGCTGCTTGGAACTGGGTGTTCCTAGGCGGGAATCCCACCTCTTTCCATAGAGTAGCTCTTGGAAGAGTTTTGCATTTCTCATCCACTATCCGGAAATTGGCCAAGCTTCTACTTCCAACTGCAATGAATATCCTGTTGAGGGTTTGATTGATTTTGTAAGCTGCAGCAAGTGGAGCTCTAGATCTCTTCAGATCTAGATTTTTTTGGGGAGTCTCTTCTCATGAAGTGTGTCTTTTAACCTCCTGGAAGAGTGTCTCTCCTCTTGGAGTAAAATTTCAGATCTTGGCATCAGGCCATATCATATTCCAAAGCCCATAGCGCAGTTACCCTTCCTGAACTACACAATCTGCAAGGAAGAAGTTGCAGGGTGATTCAGCTATCTCTTGGGAGAGAGATCTCCGGTGTTGGGAATATTCCCTCACTGTGGTGATCCATGGATTGGCCAACCAATCCATGTACGCCTAGTGATCAAATTTTGCTTGAAGACTCATTGAAATGACAAAATTTGACCTTGACACTTTGAAATCACTTTGAAAGAGCATGTTTGATCACTGGAGGAAGGCTGCAAAGGCTGACTCTAACAGTACCTTCGAGATATGATTTGTTCATACATACTTTCACTTCAAAAATTTTGCAGAAATCTACAGATCTGCTGCATAAGATTTCATATCTACTCCATATGCTTCATGATTTGCTGAAAACCCCAAGGGGTATGTAAAATAGGGACAATCTAGTGTATAGACCTCATATAGGTCTAATATTTTGTGCATTTATCTTTCATAGATCTAATTTGTAACCTACAGCTATTTTATGCTTCAGAAAATAACGTTTTCAAGGTTTTACAGTGAAATACAATTGTTGCAACACCTCTTTTAGAGGGATTTTCTCATAAAATTCTTCATTTTCTCTCTTCTATTATATGAGTAGTGTTATGCAACTGATTTCATGATTTTATTAACCTATTCCAACTAATACCTTCAGAAAATCATGCTACCTGAGCTTCAGTAAATTTCTGCATAATTTAAGCCATGGGAAATCAGGGTTTTCTAGCCTAGTTTGGGAAGGAGGAATTGTTTAGCTTAGATAGAATTATTTGTTTGAGCTGAAATTTGGAGCATAGGTCCCTCATGACCTAATCAGAAACAACCTCCCACCATTTCCCTTATTTTTACGCATATCTCTGAATATACTCATTTTAGGGCCAAAATCATCACTTTTCCCCACCTTTTTGCCCATAAAACGCTGTATAAGGTTGTTGCTGCATATTTAACTGAATTTTAAGAGTTTTGACATCTGTATCAAACATATTTTTGTAGCTCTACATTGGTAATAACTCATATTATTCCCAATCTGTAGTTGTTCCTGAAAAAGGAATATTACACCTTTTCCTTAGATAAATCATTAATTTCAACAGAGATACATCTAACTTTTCAATTCAAACATAAATTAAAATTGACCACTAACATATCTCTCGCCACACCTAGTTAAAATTCCTTTAATAAGACTTGGAAATTTTGGTTTTTCTGCCTTAGAAATTTGTCCTCCTATGCCTAAAAATACATCCTTCTATGCCTCATAAATTCTTCCTTATATTCCTCACAAGTCCATCCTCCTATGCCTTATAAAATTTTCTTTTATTGACCTTATATTCATCCTTTTTTATCCTGAAATTCTACCTCGTGAGATGGTTATTATGGTCTAAAAAATTACACAATTAGAGAGGATGTGTGGCCTATTTATACTGAACAAAAGTTCCTGATACAACATGACTATTGGGTTGAGAAAACATGAAAATTTTGGGGCCAAACTTACATTTTTGAGGCATATATTCAATATTTAAAAAATCAAAATTCCTCTTTTTAAAGACAACATGAAGCACTTATATTTGGAGGTCTAAAATATGAATTATGAAGACTGACCATAGCTGCAAAAATTTAACACTCCCTCCTAGTTAAGGAGGTATTCATAATGAATATCCAGATAATTCAATAATTTTGGTAGGTACTTCTGACCCATGGTGCATCATTGGCATTAAATAGTTACCATGATTCTAGTTGGCGCCTCTAACCCATGGTATACAGACTAGTACTGGTTCACCATCATCTTGGTCAATATCTTTAAATCATAGTGAATCTCCAAATGCCTCACTCTTCATGAGTAATTATGGTCCTGATTCTAAATTTTCTCACTCAACCTATCTAGAGAGTTTGAGCCTGAAGTTGAAAGGAACCCATTCAATTTAGTGATTCTCGCGCCTCTAGGACCATTCTTCCTAAGTTTGGTCAACATAGTTGACATAGGAAGAATGGTTGTCCTTTGTTGGACCATTCTTCCTAATTCTAGTCAACATACTTGACTTGGAGAGAATTATTTTCCTTTAATGAGATAGCTATGTTGATGTGTCAATCCAGTACCTATAGAAAACATCGTGAATTAGAATTATGCTCAATAATTCACCACTTACAACAATTCAACAATTATCCAAGTCATCACTAGGAACCTTATTAACACCTATGACCTATGGTGAAACCCTAGGATATTACAATTATTTCATGCTAATTGAATGGTAACTCTTTTTCTCAATGCTAAAGGTTCTCATTCACCCACCTAGGGAGAAAATTGTGCCTTCATGCTTTTTGGAATATTCTCCCTACTGAAATTTTTTGGGTCCTACTCAATAGTTTGTCTTATCAATACTTTGACCTAGGGAGAATTTCTGCCCCTTCATGTGACAACATCACCATTCCTTCTAACCATGGAAAATATTCTCAACCACTTCAGCTTAACCCTGAAGTATAAAAAATTCTCAATCTTCTCTGTGAAGTATCAAAAATTTTCCCTGGGATAGAGGCATTTTAAGTCTCACTACTCCCTTCAGTACCATGTCTCTGTACTATATATCATTGTTATTTGAACTACCATCATGGTCGTTACTTGCACTTTATCAAGTAATCCTACAAGTGAATCCATATTTCTTTACAATTCACTAATAAAGATGCAATATAATCAGCCTTTGCAGTATTGAGTGTGACACATTTCAACTTCCTACTCATCCAATAAATCATAATAGAGCCCAAATTGAAGCAATATTTTGATAAAATATTTCTTTCTTATACAATCCTATCACAATTTGAATGAGTATATCCCTATAGCCTCAATTCACCACTTCAAACATATCTAAAACAATAATTGGTTGTTTCATTAAAAATATTACAATGTTGGTACATGTTGAACCACATGCCTTGTCTCAACCATAGGTTGATCAACTACTTTATGGTTACTCTAATTGGATGCAATATAGTGTGACAATATCAATGACATTAAATCATCCCAAAAATATACGAGGGACCTCAATAACATGCTTCAAGTAGGTAATGCATCAATTATAGGTCCATCTCAAACTCAAAGGTCAACTCCCTCTAAAGCTAAAACAAGGCTCCCTAACTACTTCCTCTATTTCAGAAGCAAATAGTTTTTCCACAGCTACTCCCTATGAAACATGAGTCCTTTTGTCTGGTTCATAAACAAATCATATAGAATCAACATTGATCCAAATATGAGGTACAATCTTTTATTTTCAAGGAGGATGCTCACTTGGGACCCTCAAATGCTTTAGGTGGTTCCATGTACACTTCTTCCTCACCTTCATGATGGAGAAAATTATCCTCTACATCCATCTAATGTAGTTCCATAATAGAAGAAAAACTAATGTTAATAGAGGTGTACCTAGAAAGTTGGACCATATGCCTTTTCATGATCCTCTCCCTCTGGGAGAACCTTCTAGTCTCAAATATCGCTTTCTACTTTTCTATGATTCCATTTTCTCCACACTATATCTTGTATATCTATTTTGGAAGTCGCCACTTATTTTCCTTTGACACAATAAAAGCATACTTCAAACTTGTTGATCTTCATTCTCCCTTTGAGCTCAAATTTCATTTAATACAATATATCTCAACAAAAAACATTGATTCTCGAAGAGTCCTCTTGTCAAAATATTTGCTTCATTCTTCCACTACTTTCATTTGCTACCATAATCTAGGCAACCTTAACTACGTACCTATAATCATCAATGGGAGGCCATGGAAGAAAACACACAACTAAGAAAAAAAAGTAAAGACAAGAGGCTAAACAATAGTAAAAACAACAACAAAAATAATAGGCATGGAAGAGAGATATAAATTCCTTATATTTTGAGGATTATATGGAAATGTCAGCTCCCCCTTATTCCTAGCCTTATTACATCCATATTCCAAATTTATCAATCTCTTCCTCATTATCAACATGATATCATTCCTTACATAAGAAAGGGTTTCTTATTTTAATGAAAACATTAATCTTCAATACTTACGGTCTATATTTAAGGTTATTTGTACAAACCCTAGATCTTTCTTAACCATATTTTTTAAGACTTAACTAGGGTTTAGAAACCTTAGGGAAAACAACTTCATTATATTATGATATTTCCACCACATGTATCTATTTTTCATCTTAAATGATAGATTTTTATTAATGTTGTAATATTTTACCTTTCACAAAACATTTATCATGGTCAAAATCAATCTCTTATACAATTCAATCATTAGAAAGTAAATTATGGTTTCGTATATCCATAAGAGGAACAGGAATTTAAGTTTCATCACATTTATCTTTATACATTAACATCATCGTGAATCAATTTCCTAGTAGAGACTATTGAAATGACTTAGAATTTACACACGCTCTTCAGTAGTCCTTGTAACATATAAACTTCTTGTAATAGTAGAAACAAGTGTATATTTTGACAACATTAGATAAATATCTTTCCATATCCAAGATGTTGAAAACCATAGAATCTCCATGTCTTTTTTATTCTTCCAAATCAAGTAACTAGGTTTGTTGAAAGCCATTATCCCTTGAGCATGGTTTAAATTCAAATCATTAAAATGTATTATCAGTTCACAAATGTGAAATAGGTGTCTTCAAAATCCATTAACTTCAAGCTAATAACTATAGTTATTCATTTGTAATTGAATATTGTTCAAATCTAAACTAATTAAGAATTATCATTAATTTTTTCTTTTACAAAGAGAACTTATGTCTTGTCAAGAGGACTTGGTCTCAAAAGTTTATGAGAGACGTATGAATGTCATTTATAATTTTATGTCAAAGGGGCTTCGTGAAATTCTATAAGATGTATTTATGGGATTCTACTGATTCTGAGAAACCTTTTTGAATGCCAAAATCAAAGCTTTTTCTAAGTGACAAGAGACTTACATCTCTTGCAACAACACATTAGCTTTTGAATTCATATCAAAGGAACTATTCTTCTTTACGTACCAAGACATAGATCAGCAGGTGGATCTTCCACATTTATTGTGATGATGCCGAGTAAGTGTTCATTCATGCTTACTATATATTTTACTCCATATACCATTTCTTATGCATGTACCATATGTTTCCTTTGTGTTAGTAATGGAACTTGAATTTCCTGTTTGTGTTGGTTCTTATATTCCACAAATAGGTTATGGGAATCACTCAAATTTCAATATTTTATGGATTTCTCATTTACTCATATAATGTATAACAACTAATTCAATAATCCACAATAGTATCATTTTCCTTTGCAATAGTCCATTCCACTATATTGAAATTCAACTATTCAATAACGAGATTTAGAATATCATTTAATGATGACATGACACATTAGTCATGTTCTTTTTGGATGTAAACTTACTTCCACAATCTAGGGCTTACAAGAAAGTTTTATTAGGCCCCATGCATAAGAAGGAATTTTATGTTGGCCTTTGTATTAAATGAGGTATTTTGGGCATGTTTTTCCGGGCCTCTTGGATTCTCTTGATCACCATCCCATAGGTTTCTCAACCTACCATAGTTATTAGTATTTATCGAAGGTTTTTTACCTTTCAAAAGTTAATATGAGGACATCCTTAATGTTTCTCACCTCATGTAACCAACTCTTAGACTTTCTCAGTCTACCTATGATTAGACTGGTGGCAATTTTCAGCCTAATATAGATAAAACTTCAATTCTCTATAATTTTTGTCACAAAAGGGGACTAGGGATAAGTGGTTTCTCTTTGACCTTAATCCTTCAAGGATACTCTTAAACCAAATCTGATACCATGTTGATTTTTGAAGGACCTTATAAACTAATAATTAGTTCTTATGGTTTATTAGGTTAATCTTTTTTTTTTCATTCACATTCATTATAAATTAGTTAAAAAAAATATCTCAACAATAGAAACAAAATAATAGTAAGATCATAAAGAGATAGCCAAACAAGAGGCACCAGAATTTACGTTGGGAAAACCCACATGGGGGAAAACCTAGAAACATTTTCATTAGAGAAATCAATAAGTTCAATACAAATGCATCTAATTATTCAAGTCAAATGTAGATTAAAATTAAATAGTAACATAGACCTGAACACACCTGGAAAATTTACCTCAGTAAACCTCAAAGATTTCAGTTTTCTCTACCTAAAAAATCCATCCCTATCTACCTCAGAAATATTCTTTTATTTCCCTTGGAGTAACTCTTTATTAGCCCAAAATTATTCCTCAGAAGATTCTTGTTATGATTAAAAATATACCCAAATGGAGAGGAAGAGTGGAATATTTATAATACAAAACTTCCCCAAATAGTATGATTGTTGGGCTGAGTCGACGTGGGAAAATTGGGGCCAACCTTTCAACTTTTAGGCAAAGATTCAATATTTAAAAACTCATAACTTCTCTTCTTAAATTTTAAATGAAGAAAATTTATTACATATATTTGGAGGGATATAATATCAATTATGATGACCAACCATTGCTACAAAATTTCAAATAATAATAATAATAATAAATATTTATCCAATAAAATGAAAAAATATTCAAAATAAGGCATGTGAAAGGAAAAATCAAGATAAATAATGAATTAAAAATGTCAAGTGGATACTACGGATTGAATTCCTTATGATGGATGTTTTTTATGTAATAAAGGTGAAGAAGAAAAAAGACATATTTTTGGGGCTTGGGGCAATAGGCTATAAAAATATAGCATAGTAGTGGAATGATAGATATGGGGTGGCTAGTTATAGATGGATATGTTGTAGTTAATCCTATGGTTGGATGTCGATTCATCGCCCACATCTTTTCCATCGAGAGGAATTTAGTGGAGAAATAGCCTAATGCATTGCATTTGTAAGAAGATTCGCCACTTCATAGGTAACTTCCTCCAATCAATTAGAATTTGTAAGTTGGGATAAATAGATATTTTATTTTTATATTTTTTTATTGAATTTATATGGATATTAATTTCATAGAGGGCCTCACTGAGTGTACCTCTAACTATCATAACTCTCATTTATGGGTGAGATTTTTTTTTTCTAATTTAATTTTTCACATCACTCATTCTATTCGTTGCTTATGTTTCTGGTAATCCTAAGTTTAATTGTATTGTCACTATGTTGTCATTAACTCAAGGATAGAAGTTCATATATATATATATATATATATATATATATATTAAAGTTAGTATACTTAACCCATATTGATGAGATCCATACCCGTTTTTCCTCATTCAAACTATGTACTGTAGGGTCACCATGGCCCAATGGCATAATTGCACCATTTATTTCACTGATGTACTGGGGACAATATATGCTACTTGTTGAGTAATACCATATTAGCAGTTGGCATAGAGAAGTATGACTTACCTTACTACTCCAAGTGAGTGTATTGTATAAGGTTCACCTTTGTTATAACATTATAATCATGCTATCTAAACAGTTTGATTTCTATTTTAACTAATATCCCAATGTCAACATATATTAAATGTATCTTACTACCCCTTTCCAAGCAGCACGATTATCACACATTAAGTGGTGTATATCAACCATGGTATATTAATATCACAACACATAATATATGTCATTGTCTCATCTATTTAATTATTTTTCGTTCATCCCCAAGAATGCACATGCGAAAATAATGATTCTGTTTTCGGCTATTTATATAGCTGCGAAATGTTTTTTTGGAGGGACTTCATTGAATTTTCTGGCCATCGTAATTCGCGAGAAAAAGTTCGGCCGAAATTACATAAAAATTTCAGTCGAACTTGTTGTTCGTTAGAATTAATAGGCTGGAGTGGAAAAACAATCGGTCAAACTAACATGTCTGCAACTACGCAGCAGTTCGGCTCTGAACACATTTCTTTAACTTTGGAATGATTGAACTCCATCAAAATTTATGAATTAACTATTGGAACCAAGACAAGCATTTGCATAATTCAATCTACTTTCAGGAAATATAACTTTTATGGAATTCCATAAATATTTACTAATTTTAATTAATTTTTTAATAAAATGAGTGCAAAAAATTTCTAAAGTTCATTATGATTTAGTGAAATAAAAATTTTATATCTTCCAAAATAAACTATAAAAAAAATTGAAAAAATTATGGTGCATTACATTGGTTCGTCGTCTGTAATGGTAGTTTTTAGATTTCTAGTTTATAACTAATATGTTGAGAAACTCCGCATGAGCTGAAACATATTCAAAATATGTAGTTTTTTCATATTGGATCAGTTCAAAAAATTCTAGTAATTATGATATGCATGAGTTGGTTTCGTAAATATAACAATACTGAAGTAGACTTTGTCTAGATTATTTTAACACATTTTTTCTCAAAAACACAAAAGTTTTCAAAGAATACACCAACGTGTTTGAACATGAATTTTTATGAATCCTTTGATTGTTAAATAACACACATTCAAATAAATTTGAAGTTGACATATCAAATGTGAATAAAAAAATTTCAAAAAATAAGTAATAGAAAGCTAATAAAATTTCTGAAAAGTTTTATTTTCACCGTAAAATAAAATTCTAAACAGAAAAATTATTTTGGCTTGTACAAAGTTAAAGAACAGAAAAACAAAAATGATATCTTTTCTCAGAAAAGGGAAAAAAGTGTAACCCAACTTCACATTTTAAACTGGAATCTTCAAACAGTTTTTATTCCCAAATGTTTGTGTGGCTTGAGAATAAGAGATCCAGTCTTCATGAATAATCTTATGAATGTAAAAATATTATGTGGTTTAATTATAAGGAATTATGTTCAGTGGAAACAAGTTCTACACTACAAATATTTCTCTAAGGAAAGAAACTTTTACATCCTTCAAGCTCTCCCTATAGGGGTTTCTCTCATGTGTAGAGGAAAATAGATGCCTCAATTATAATTATCAAATAAATATAAACATGGGTCCTAGGAAATGGAAAGAAAATAAAATTTTGGTTTTATAGCACCATGGAGGGCCAATATCTGGGCTCATATCCCTCCCTCCATCCTCTTTTTTATTGGCTCTCTTCGCAAAATAATATTAGACTAGGGGACATCTGTTCTTGGTTTGAAAATGGTTCATGGGAATCTTGTAATTTGGGTTGTGTGTTGGAAACACTGAATGGGACATGCCAAGCTATGGAATCACTCCTAGCTTGGTGTGCTCCAACCTCTATTGAGGAGGAGTATTCTCATAGTTGGGGAACCTCCCATTACACGATAAAAAGGGGGTACAAAGTTCTCTTGCATCTCAGCCTTATATCTCTCACTTCAAGGTGATGGGGTAATGTTTAGAATCCTAATTACCTCCCTAAGATAAATTTATTATGTTGGATTGTGGCTCACAAGAAAATTCTGATGGTGGAAAATATTGTAAAATGTGGAATTTTGGGCCCTTAGTGGTGTGTATTATGCAAAATTGTTAGGAGAAAATAGATCACATTTTCCTCAATTGTTCCCTTTTCCAAGGTAGCTTTGGGATTGGTCTTCATCTTATATTCCAAATCAATTGGCCTGATAATATTTCAAATTTAATGGGGGATGGTCACAGTGTGATATTGTATTCTTTATAGGCAAGAAGAAGACGAAAAAGATATGAGGAAGCACCTTCAATAATTGTGTGTTGGAAGTTGTGGTTACCTAGAAATAGCAGTATCTTTCTAAATTAACTAGAAAAGCACTAGTGTAGATGCAAGGGCTATTGGGATAAATGGGAAATCTTCTGAGGACAATGATTCAAATTTGGATGTCCAAGAAAAATGTGGGTTAACTTGTTTAGTACTTCATCCTCTCCTAAGGACTTTCATAAACCCAAAGAGACTTGGAAAATGATGTGCTCCAATTATGAGTTCACGGCATGGATTTCCCAATACAAGAAGTATAATTTATTTTTTATGGGGTAATGAAGGAAAATCCAGGACTAGTAGGAGAAGATGGGAGTAGGGTTATTATTTACCCTAAGAAACACCAAGAATTCAAATTTTCTTTGGGATTGGGGAGGTCACTAATAACTTCGTAGACACATATTCTCAACAAGAGATTAAATCACGTTGTGAAATTACAATACACGAGATAATAGTGGTTGGAGATTCACTCGTTCTCTCTATAATCCTAAATGGATCTCCCCTATCTAATCTCAATCTTGCTCTAATCATGAAAATGATTCTTCACGTATTTAGTCTCATTCCTAGAAGGAAATGTTATCATTTGTTAAAGGATAACAGTGTTATAGCCAATGAATTAGCCAAATTCAGCTACTCTCTCTCTAAACGAGAGCTCGTATGGAAAGGAAAAATCATATGGGATTCACTCCCTTATGTATCATATGGATTGGATTAATTTTTCAATTAAAATCAATATAGGCCAAGGCGAGGTGGGTCAAAAACCTTAGTCCCTCAATAGTCAACAAAGGGTGTGTATGCACTCTCCCCAGCATGTAATATCTTCTCAATTTCTTGAAATTATTTGGAGTAAAGGGAACTGGATTAGCAGGGGGTGTGTAGGTTCTGATTGTGTGAGGGCTTCAGTCTCTAACATGATGATCCCAAAACCTATGGCGAGGGTGATGCCATGGCCTAGTTGTTTTAGGGGAGGAACATAATCATATTATTTCTTGGATGATGAGGATAAAAGGAGTGGTACTTCATAGAGGATGATAATTTCACTAATGATGCAAACTGCAAGGGAAGGTATGGTAGAAATCAATGATTTTGTTTGGGAAACAAGGGAACAGTGGCACTGTCATTAGTTGGGAATGAATTTTAAGGCTTATAGTTAGGAAATTATATTTATGTGTGAAATTGTGGTGAGAACTTCAACCTACAGATCTTGACTCTTCCTTTGTAGCTCCTGGATCAGAGGTAAATCCACCCCACTCTCGCTACATGGCTAATATTATTTTTATGATTTTGATTATGTTTGATAAATATCATTCGTTCTCCTGTTTGGAATGGTATTATTAGTGTGGGAATGTCCATGGTGACACAAGTTTAATATTTTGTGGATATGTTGATGGAATATGGAAGTCTTTTCTACCATTGGGTTTTTATCTCGGTGGTTTAGTGAGGCTTACGATCACCTCCATTGGGTCTTTTTAGTCTTAAAAGATGTGGTGAGAATGACCAGTGTGTGTGGCTTCAAATGGAGGATGTATTTTCATCTTCTACTTTTGCTCCTTTCCTTTCAATATCACAAGTTTCAATTCCATCAATTCTCAAATTTTCCTGGATATTACTTTATGTATCTATTTTAATTCTGGGATACATGGTGTGCACTTCCCTAGGATTTATATTTGAATGGAAGAATAATGACAGGGAATAGGACTATTCAATGACTTTGGTTTGCCTTTTTTTTTATGCTCTAATATTTTCTCTCAGGAATTCTACTCTATTTTGGTTTATAAATGACATGGTCTCATTGTTTTACATGTTCATATTAACTAAATTAATTCCTTTTTGTAAAGTGATCATGACCCTCATTATTTTGTCTTACTATTAGCATCCATGTTGGGAAAAATACTGAGAGGGGGGGTGAATCAGTATTTAGTGCAGACTGCAAACTTTTTAAATTTTTCTTTCTCTACAACCCATACACTACTTTAATGAATAAAACTCGCGTATACATGCAGATATCCTTCAGACAACTCGCGTATGTCCAGAGATATAATTATTGCATTTAATTCTTAACTTGGATCATTGTATCATTCATTCATCAGATGTATAGTAAGCAGTAAAAAGATGCAGTAAGAGCAGAATAAATCATCACACATAAGCAACACACATGAACACAAGGATTTAAGGTGGAAACCCAATTTGGGAGAAAACCACCACTGCCGTCATCTCAGTCTTCAATATTTATTATGTAAAGAAAACTTCTTACAACCATGTATTGGCGCAGACTCATACCAGCACGCAGGCACCCACCTGCAAAAGGCTACAACCTTCTCTCGTTTACCAGCCTCTCCTGGAAGGGAGCTACAACCCCTTACTCTCGTTTACCAACCTCTCCTGGAAGGGAGCTACTACCCCCTGCTCTCGTTTACCAGCTACCACTGGAAGGGAGCTCCAACCCCCTCACTGAAGGCTTGACCCTCAGTACCACTGCAGACCACGTTTCATCAATTTTCAAACTCGATCAAACAGCTTCAACACAACCCTTCACTTATCAACAAATATACTTTGCCCAATGCTTCAACCAGAACAGTGAAACCACTGTAACCAGAATATCAGAGATAACCCAGACTTCAGAATAGATATGCAGAAACACATTCAACCTTGAGCAATCATTAGTTTAGATACCATACGTGCTTTTATTTAATCAGACCCGCGTATACATGCACTTTTCATGAAGCGAACCCGCGTATACATCTGTGGATTTTTCAAAGAAAAACCTGACTGCCCATATGCTCTTTTATTGAACCAGATCCGCGTATACATGCGCTTTTTGTGAAATAAACCTGCGTATAGATCTATAAAAGATAAACTTTGCAGAACAGATCAGATCTATGAACTTACCCAGATTTCTTCAATTTCTTCATCAGATTTGTGCCAGGTCTTCATTACTTCTTTTCAGATCATCCTAGAGATTCATCATTTCTACATCTAGAGATCTTGAACCTTCATCATATTCATAGGTGCATCATAGATTCAGATCTATCAATTAAGAATAGAATTCAACCATCCAGATATACTTCAAAGTGAAGTATTCATTAATGCCCAGACACTTGCACACCTTGCACTATTATTCTTTACTCCTTATATAGGTTTAGCCTTTATCAATACCATGAGCCAAAACCACACTACTACTAATGGTATTCCTGGATGGGATCAAATAGATATTCCAGCGCTCAATACAATGGGTCAATACCATGGTAACACCCCTGGATTTATAAATTTAGAGCGCAAATAGCCATACACGACTTGGTATGTACTTTTCTGCGTGCATACGCTACTTCTCCTTAACAAACCCGCGTATGCCTTGTGACACATCATATTTATCATTTTTCCTTTATTCTAATCTTCATCAGGTTAGGTTGTCATCAAATTTATCTAGTAGGTTGCCATCAGGGACAACTCTCTGCATCATATAGCCAACAATATTATTTCATCAAGTACATTACCATCAACTTCATCAATTAGGTTGCCATCAAGGACAACATAAGCCAACAATCTCCCCCTTTGGACTTGATGGAAACCCATGATGGTGTTTTATCATCACAACAGATAGATACATTAACCATTATGCAAACATTATGAAACTCTCCCCCTATTCAAACACCATGTTGCTCTCCCCCTTTGACATCAAGGGAAAAGGGCGGATCAACAACCAAAACAAGGTTTTTCTTCTCATGTTCACTGAAGTTACCATGCTCCCCCTGAGTTCATGATGAGTCTTCAAACATATTTTTCAATGAAGTACACGACTCTATGACCTTTCCTATCACCAAGGACTCATACTTACATCAATGATCCAACCAAGTGGATTTACATATGTGACTCAAGTACCCAACCACGTGGGTTTACACATTTTGACTCAACTACCCAACCAAGTGGGTTTACAAATTTGACTCAAGTCCTTACATGACTGAATATTACAAATTTACATCATAAGTCTCAGCATGACCTTTTCACCAAATTACAAATATGACCTTTTGCACCAAAAACCAAAGGACCTCAAGAAAGAGATCATAATTCAGAATCATCATAATGCCAACAATGCATTACATTTAGCAAGGCTAATGCTCCCCCTGAAACTGTGCATCCAATGCATCCTTTCCATATGACCAAAACTCCTCCTTAGCTTGTGCAACCTGAACACTTTTAATAGCCAACCATCAAGGCATATTTACCCAAAATCAGAGAATGAAACAGAAATATAAGAGCTGAAACATCATCAGAGATACCATACAGCATCAGAGATACCAAACAGCACTGCAGCTGTGCTGAAGAATGCTGACCCCAAGTAAAATTTGTCAGCAACTAACCATACGCGTTTTTCTTTGTATGAACTCGCGTATATACGCAACTATCTTTCAGGAAACCCGCATATCCAATTTAATCTTCTGAATTTAAGCAGTTCTGATTTTCTGCATGGCAGAGACTACTCCCAGCTTCTGTCTAAGATATTCGAACGCTTCCCTGGGCAGAGGTTTGGTAAATATATCAGCCACTTGTTCTTTGGAGGGAACATACTCCAGCTTCACCTTTTGTTCAAGCACTTGTTCACGTAAGAAGTGATACTTGATGGGAATGTGCTTGGTCTTTGAATGCATAATAGGATTCTTTGAAATACTGATGGCACTTGTATTATCACACATAATGGAGATAGGAGGTGAGCACTTGATTTGAAAGTCTTGTAAGGTTTGCATCATCCAAAGAAGTTGCGTGCAACATGATGCGGCAGCCACATATTCTGCTTCTGTTGTAGATAAGGCAATAGAGTTTTGCTTCTTGCTGAACCAAGATACTAACCGGGGCCCCATATAGAATGCACCACCACTAGTGCTTTTCCGATCATCAACATTTCCACCCCAATCTGCATCAGTGTAAGCATGAAGAGTGAGATCAGCATTCTTTGGATACCATAGTCCAAAGTCTTGAGTTCCTTGTAGATATTTGAATATTCTTTTGACAGCCTGAAGGTGAGACTCTTTTGGATTAGCTTGGAATCGTCCAACAATCCCAACTGCATGCATAATTTCTGGTCTAGTCCCAGTAAAGTAGACTTCCTATCATAGATCTGTATTCGGGTTGATTCACTGTGGGAGAATCATCATGAGAACTGAGATTACATCCGGTTATCATTGGTGTACTTACCGGTTTGCACTCTTCCATGCCATACTTCTTCAAAATTTGCTTAAGGTATTTTTCCTGTGATAAGAATATGCCATCTGTAGTTTGATGCACTTGCAAGCCAAGAAAGAATGTTAGTTCCCCAAGTAAATACATTTCAAATTCTTGTTGCATAACAGAAGCAAATTTCTGACTCATAGATTCTTCATTACTTCCAAAAATGATATCATCAACATATACAACCACAATCAATAGTTTTTCATTTTCAATTTTTGTGTACAAGTTGCTATCAACAGATCCCTTTGAAAATCCTTGTTGATGAAGATATTTGTCAAGACGATAATACCATGCCCTTGGAGCTTGTTTGAGACCATATAGAGCCTTTTTAAGTCTACAAACAAGATTTTCATCATTTCCCAAAATGAACCCTTCTGGTTGTTCTATATAAACTTCTTCTTCTAGATCACCATTGAGAAATGCAGATTTAACCTCCATTTGATAAACTTTGATTTGTTGAGAACTTGAAAAAGCAAGAAACATTCTTATGGCTTCAAGTCTAGCTACAGGAGAAAAAGTTTCTTCTAACTCTGTACCTTCTTGTTGAGTATACCCCTTGCAAACAAGTCTAGCTTTATTTCTTACAACATCCCCATTCTCATTTAACTTGTTTTTGAATATCCATTTAGTTCCAATGACATTTTTGTTATGAGGTCTTGGTACTAATTCCCAAGTGTGATTCTTTTCAATTTCATCAAGCTCTTCATTCATGGCTTGAACCCAACCTTCATCTTTGCAAGCTTGATTGACATTGTGAGGTTCAATAGTAGATAGAAATGCCAGATAGCTAGAAGATCCCACAAGAGCCCTTCTTGTTTGTACACCTGATCCCTTATCTCCCAAGATTTGAGATTCTGGATGATTCTTTTGAACATATCTGGATGGAGCCTTTTCAGATAAATCATCTTCAGGTTCTTCATTGGGTTCACTATCTATATCATTGATATTTGATGTAGAAGGACATAAGTCACCATCGTCTTCATTTGTTGTTTTTTTTTCTTCCTTTGGGGCTGCATGAGACTCATAAATAACAACATCAATACATTCAAAATTTTTCCGAAGTCTTGTATTGTAACATTTATATGCTCTACTCGTAGAGGAGTAACCAAGAAGTATTCCTTCATCTGCTCTAGGTTCAAACTTGCCAAGTTTTTCATCATTATTTTTGATAAAGCATTTACTTCCAAAAACTCTAAAATTCTTCACAGAAGGAGAATTACCATACCAGAGTTCATATGGAGTTTTGTCACTATTTACACGAACATGTGCCTTGTTGAGAATTTTTACTGTTGCATGTGCTCCTTCTCCCCAAAAAGTGTCAGGTGTTCCAGAATCATCAAGCATGGCTCTAGCCATTTCTTGAACTGTTCTATTCATTCTTTCTACTACGTCATTTTGTTGTGGAGTTCCAGCTACAGAAAATTGTCTTTTTATGCCATGTTGTTCATAAAATTCAAGGAATTCATTTGAAGTATATTCTCCTCCTCGATCAGATCTAAGACATTTGAGTTTCAGATCTACTTCATTTTCAAACAGAGCCTTGAAGATTTGAAATTTCTCAAATGCTTCATCTTTGTGCTTCAGCAACCCAATCCAACACATTCTAGAGAAATCATCAATAAATAAGATATAGTATTGTTCACCACGAGGTGACTTTTTCCTCATAGATCCACATATGTCAGTATGAATGAGTTCAAGAGGCCTACTTGATGATCCTTCCTTGGCATTAAATTGCACTCTGGTCTACTTGCCGAATTGGCAAGATTTGCATATGATACTTTCAGGTAGAGTAATATTGGGAAGACCACGAACAACATTAAGTCTGCTTGATCTGTTGATTTGAGAGAAGCTTAGATGCCCCAACCTTCTATGCCATAACCAGTTTTCTGAAGATTTACTCAAGTAACATTGTTCTTTGTAGTTCTTCAATACATATAGGTTACTTGGAGTTCTTTTTCCTTTTATAATTGTTTTACCCGTATCAAGATCACGAACCACACATTCTTTTGAACTAAAGACAACTTCAGTTCCTTGATCACACATTTGACTTACACTTAACAGGTTATGCCTTAATCCATCCACATACATGACATCATTAGCCTTCACCTTTTCTTTTAGAAACACAAACCCTTTTCCTTTAATTACAGCAGGAGTATCATTTCCAAAGGTAACTTTCTTTTCCTTTTCTAGTGTACTATATGCACGAAGTTTGGTTTTGTCACCTGTCATGTGTCTTGAGCATCCGCTATCAATGTACCATTGATTTTCTTCACCTTCTGCAAATAACGCTATGCCACAATTTTCAACTTGTAATTCCTTCTTTTTCCATACTTTGGAGCTTGAAGGAAAATGCTCTTTTGGCTGAACTTTTCTCCTGCATTCAGATTCTTCATGGCCAAAGTTATTGCAATAAGCACATTCAACTTCATTTAGAAGAGGAGAAAAGTTGTTATAGGTATTCTTCTTTGCTTCAATATCAATCCTTTTCTTTCTTGCTTCTCTTGTCATGATGGTTTTATATGCAACACATTGAGCAACTTTATGACCAAAATTGTGACATGAGAAACATTGTCCATTGAAGAAGAAATTTCTGCGATCATGAAATCTTCTACTTGAATTTACCTATTGATTGGTGTTTCTTTGAAAGATATTCCTGTTAGTGTTCTTTGAATTGAGATGATCATGCTTTACCTGTAAAGGTTCTTTATTCCCTTGCTGAGTGGCAGAATTTTGTAAACCAGTTGTAGCTGCTTTTAGATAATTTAGTGTTGAACCCTGAGAATATTCCCCAGTATATCCAAGACTTGTCTTTACAAGAGGAGAGTGTTGTACCTTGATAATTTCATTTAAGGTTTCAGATCCTTTAGCAAATCTAAGATTCAGAGTCTTTTCTTTCTCAAAATCTTTTCTTAGACTAACCACTTCACATTCTAATTTCTCAATGTGTTTCTTTTCTTCTTCAAACTGGCTTTTCAGAACCTCTATGGTTATTTTCCTTTCTTCTAAGAGTATTTTATTTTCTTCTAAGTGTATTTTGAGTTGATTGTTTTCTTCAAGAAAATCATTGTCCTCCAGAGCATCCACAAAAGTATCATTTTCTTCTCTAGATTCAAATGCCATGAGAACTCTAAGATCTTGTTCAAATTATTCCTCACTATCAGATAACCCATCACTATCTTCATAAGTATAGTAACTTTTTCTAGTGCGAGACCGGTTCTTATTCCTTCTTGCTACTTCTTTTCCTTTTGCAGATATTTCTTTATAAGGACACTTAGTAGCATAATGACCAACTCTTCCACAATCAAAACATTTGAAAGGAAGCTTACCTCTGAACCGTCCTATGCCAAGTTGAAGTTTCTTTACAAAAGTTATCTCATCTTCTTCTGAGATATATCCTGATCCTTCTGCTTCTTGCACTTCTTTCCCTTTTGTAGAAGCTCTAAAGATGGCTTCTTTGGCTGCCGTCATCTCAGTCTTCAATATTTATTATGTAAAGAAAACTTCTTACAACCATGTACTGGCGCAGACTCATACCAGCACGCAGGCACCCACCTGCAAAAGGCTACAACCTTCTCTCGTTTACCAGCCTCTCTTGGAAGGGAGCTACAACCCCCTGCTCTCGTTTACCAGCCTCTCCTGGAAGGGAGCTACTACACCCTGCTCTCGTTTACCAGCTACCAGTGGAAGGGAGCTCCAACCCCCTCACTGAAGGCTTGACCCTCAGTACCCCTGTAGACCACGTTTCATCAATTTTCAAACTGGATCAAACAGCTTCAACACAACCCTTCACTTATCAACAAATATACTTCACCCAATGCTTCAACCAGAACAGTGAAACCACTGTAACCAGAATATCAGAGATAACCCAGACTTCAGAATAGATATGCAGAAACACATTCAACCTTGAGAAATCATTAGTTTAGATACCATACGCGCTCTTATTTAATCAGACCCGCGTATACACGTGCTTTTCATGAAGCGAACCCGCGTATACATCTGTACAATTTTTCAAAGAAAAACCTGACTGCCCATATGCTCTTTTATTGAACCAGATCCGCGTATACATGCGCTTTTCGTGAAATAAACCTGCGTATAGATCTATAAAAGATAAACTTTGCAGAACAGATCAAATCTATGAACTTACCCAAATTTCTTCAATTTCTTCATTAGATTGGTGCCAGGTCTTCATTACTTCTTTTCAGATCATCCTAGAGATTCATCATTTCTAGATCTAGAGATCTTGAACCTTCATCATATTGATAGGTGCATCATAGATTCAGATCTATCAATTAAGAACAGAATTCAACCATCCAGATATACTTCAGAGTGAAGTATTCATTAATTCCCAGACACTTGAACACCTTGCACTATTATTCTTTACTCCTTATATAGGTTTAGCCTTTATCAATACCATGAGCCAAAACCACACTACTACTAATGGCATTCCTGGACGGGATCAAATAGATATTCCAGCGCTCAATACAATGGGTCAATACCATGGTAACACCCCTGTATTTATAAATTTAGAGCACAAATAGCCATACGTGACTTGGTACATACTTTTCCGCGTGCATACGCTACTTCTCCTTAACAAACCCGCATATGCCTTGTGACACATCATATTTATCATTTTTCCTTTCTTCTAATCTTCATTAGGTTAGGCTGTCATCAACTTTATCCAGTAGGTTGCCATCAGGGACAACACTCTGCATCATATAACCAACAATCTTATTTCATCAAGTAGATTACCATCAACTTCATCAAGTAGGTTGCCATCAAGGACAACATAAGCCAACAATCCATAGATTTGACATAACTTGGGAAGTTGATTTGTGCTTTTATTTAGACCATTTGTTTCAACCTAATGCTTGAATGCCGGAACTTATGGATTTTGTGAGGAAACACAACAGGTTGGACACAACCCTTCGAAAAATGAAACAAAGAATCATCGATTCACTAGAAGGAATGTAATCTCCTCAAACTCGCATGCACAGCCTAGTAGATGGATTGGACTCCTTACACTCTCAGATCACAACCTGCTAGATGAATTGGACTCCTTGCGCTCTAAGATCGAGGACATGAGAACATGGTGGTGCAATTATGTAAATTATAAAGACAAAAGTGTCTCCTTTTATAATTACTCACATAATTAATGCCTAAAAAACTCATGAAATGAGGACACAATGAGAAAATTATAAAAATGTATATTTTGGTCATTGTCACATAAATAACACCTACAAATCTCACAAATTGTAAATTTTTCTATTTTTTAATATATTCTTGTGTGTATATAAAATATATGAGGAGATGAATACATAAAATATATAAGGAGATTAAGAAATCACATCACCTAAATAAATTTTATTTAGAAACTAAAGATATACTAGAGTAGATAAATGTCTTTTCGAATTAATCACATTATTATAATTTGGTCAACGTTTCTAACCAACTAATGTGGTTCATCCTCAAGAAAATGTGACGAAACCCATCGATCTTATTTAATAAATAGTATGGATGCATCATTTCCTGGTATTAGCCAAACAAAACTAGATGTTAAAAAACTAGTCGTTAGAAACTAGTTATTTAAAAACTAGGCGTTAATAAATTAGTTAATTAGTTAATAGGAAGTAATATAAATATTAGTAATTAAATTTTTTATTTATTAATTAATAGATATTATAATAAAATATAACATATAAATTTTTTTATGTAATTTTAATATAAAATATTTAATTTAGATATTTAATTATTTAAATATGAAAAATAAAAAATTATCTAGAGAGAGTTGCAGTCCAGCTCTTACACAACTTCCAACGATCATTTGTATTGAGATTTTTAGCATGAAGCTCAATCTCAATGGCTTCCCTAAGCTTCCTATGATTGAAGTGGTCAACCTTAGCAATGACTTTGGATTCTTCAATGCATACATGGTGACAATATTTCTCCACATGTTCTGCAAGAGCGAATGTGAGAGATCGATTGGGCCTAATGCCTGCGACATGCTCCTAGATTATCTGTCTAATAGATCTGCCAATTTCACCAACATAGGGTGTGCCACATGAACAAGGAATCATGAAAACACCCTTCATGTCTTTCGGTTCGATAGGGTCCTTGACAAATCTTAGAGAATTTATAATAGTGCAAAGGGGTTTATATTAAGAGGAGACATTATTCCTTCTCAGGACATGGGAAACATTTTCCGTGACCCATTGGATAAATGGGAGATGAACCTTGGAATAGGATCCACACAAGCAGATTTTCCATTTAATCCTTTATATGCCTTTCAAACGGCCCTATGGCCCTTAGATATACTATACTCATTATTCTCAAAAACGTCAAGAAGATGGGTTTTCTCTAACTCCAAGTGGTTTTTGTCAGAGATTCTAAGAGCATGGGTATCAAGAGTGCAAAGAACACAAAATTTCTGAGAAGGAAAATGATGAGAACCAGCATGAAGATAATGTTTTATGTGTGTTTTCTTGCGAAAAAACTTGGTGTGAAATGGAACCATCCTCCATTATAGAGAGACTGATATCCAAGAAAGGAAGTGAACCATCAACCTCAACTTCCATGGTGAATTTTATGGAATATGACAAGGAATTTAGGTGCCTAAGAAATAGATCTAACTTCTCCTGACCGTGGGGCCAAATGACATAGGTCCCATCCATGAATATCTTCCATTTCCTAGGGTGAAATTGAGTTGAGACTAAGGCATTTTATTCAAAATATTCCATAAAAAGGTTCGTGACTACACTTGAGAGAGGGGATCCCATAGAAACACAACAAGTCTTCTCATAGAACTCACCTTCAAAACTGAAAAAGGTTAAGGTGAGGCAAAGACCAACATACTTAGAAGTGTCTTGGTCAGAGAACTGCTTAACGACATCAGTGGCTTCCTTGATGGGGATTTTGTTAAATAATGAAACAACGTCAAAGATGAATAATAATTCCCCAGGTTCCAACTTAACGTCCTTCAATTCATTCATGAGGGAGGATGAGTCCTTAACATAGGATTCAGTGAGACCCATAAGGTGTTTAAGCTTTTAGGCCAAGAACATAGCAAGATGATAAGAGGGGCCACCTATTGTGTTAATAATAGGTCTCAAAGGGACCCTAATTTATGAATTTTTGGGAGGCCATAAATCCTAGGGGTGAGGGGATTGCTCTCAATAAGCTTTCTACAAAGACGATTAAGAGAGGGACCCAGTTTAATGGGCAAGGAAATCTCCCTAGAAATATTATTAAGGGGATTATTTTTAAGCTTAACGTAACTTCAACTATTTGAAATATGGTCTGACATTTTGCTAACATAGTCAGATTTATCCATAATGACAATGGCACCACCTTTTCGGCCTTGAGGATTACAATGTTGGCGCTGTCCCTCAGAGATTTTAAGGCCATAACCTTGAGCTTGCTCAAGTTTCTTTTGGGAGGGTTAGCCTTCCTGAGAATAATGGAGAAATATTGTCTAATAGTCTCCTTTACATTATGAGGAAGATCCTTAATGCCATATTCAATGCTGCAAAAAATGTCATCAGTAGGAATCTTCCTCGAGGATAAGGTGAAATTAAGCCCCTTATTAAGGAGACTAAAAACAAAAGGGAAAAATTTAAGCTAGAAAGTTTAATGATATTTTTAAAATTGGGGCCTTAATTTAAGCTAGAAAGGCCTTTAAAGTATTAAATGGAAAATCTACTCATGTGAATCATGTTTCTAGGGTTCATCCCCCGTGTCCTCAGAAGGAATAATGTCTCCTCTTCATTTAAACCCCTTTGTACGATTAGAAATTTTTTAAGATCTATCAAGGACCCTATCGACCCAAAAGACATGAATGGTTTTTACATGATTCCTTGTTCATGTGGCACACCCTATATTGGTGAAACTAGAAGATCCATCAGGCAGAGAATCCAGAAGCATGTTGCAGACATTAGGCACAATAAATCTCGCACATCCACTCTTACAGAACATGTGAAGAAATCTTGTCACCATGTATGCATTGAAGACTCCAAATTCATTGATAAGGTTGACCACTTCCATCATAGGAAGCTTAGGGAAGCCATTGAGACTGAGCATCATGCTACAAATATCAATAGGGATGATCGTTGGAAGTTGAGTAAGAGATGGACTCTAGCTCTCTTTAGATAATTTTTTTTTATTCATATTTAAATAATTAAATCTCTAACATAACTATTTTATATTAAAAATTACATAAAAATTATATATATTATATTTTATTATAATATTTATTAATTAATCAATACATTTTTTAAATTAGTAATATTTCCTATTAACTAATTAACGAATTTATTAACTACTAGTTTTTAAATGGTTAGTTTTTTAACATCTAGTTTTCTTTGGCTAATACTGCCCAATGATGCATCCACACTATTTATTCAATAAGGTGGACGAACTTATTCACCTTGTCCTGAGGACAAACCACTTTAGTTGGTTAGAAACCTCTACCAAATACTAATAATGTGATTAATCCCAAAAGACATTTATCTATTCTATAGATGACAAAAGTCTCCAATCTAACAATATACTAGAGATAAAAATATTAGTTTTTATGAGAAACAATCTCTTTTATCTCTTAAATCTTGTAGGTCAATTTCAATTTTTATCTCAAACTTTTTTTCAAATTATATGTAATTAAATTTAAAAATAATACAAATTTAATTTAATTTAAAAGTATATAAAATTGATAAAATTATCATACATTTACAATGACATCGAAAATTAAATTTCATTTTTAACTCTAGAAAAAAATCAATCCATAAAATAAAAAAGTGATTAATTTATGAAAATATATAACAAGTATAGCTCTGAAAATATATGACATTCCTTAACAGCTTATCACTACATATACATGGTTTACTTTTAAATTAAACCAACATACAAGGTAGGATATTTTCATGGTAATAAATGGCGTCAAACTTGAAACAACATTTGTGTGAAGTCAACTGAGGAGATGCATGGAAAAAGATTGGAAATAAAAAAATATGGTGCATTACATTGGTCTGTCATCTGTAATGGTAGTTTTTAGATTTTTAGTTTATAACTAATATGTTGAGAAACTTCACGTAGCCGAAACATATACAAAATTCGCAGTTTTTTCATATTGGATTAGTTCAAAAAATTCTAGTAATTATGATATGCATCAGTTGGTTTCGTAAATATAACAATACCGAACTAGACTTTGTCTAGATTATTTTAACATATTTTTTCTCAAAAACACAAAGTTTTCAAAGAATACACCAATGCGTTTGAACATGAATTTTTATGAGTCCTTTGATTTTTAAATAACACACACTCAAAGAAATTTTAAGTTGACATATCAAATGTGAATAAAAAAATTTCAAAAAATAAGTAATAGAAAGCTAATAAAATTTCTGACAAGTTTTTTTTTTATCATAAAATGAAATTCTAAACATAAAAATTGTTTTGGCATGCAGAAAGTTAAAGAACAGAAAAAAATGATATTTTTTTTCTCACAAAAGGGAAAAAAGTGTAACCCAACTTCACATTATCATTTTTTTTCTCACAAAAGGGCAAAAAGTGTAACCCAACTTCACATTTTCACCTGGATTTCAAACAGTTTTTATTCCCAAATGTTTTGGTGGCTTGAGAATAAGAGATCCAGTCTTCATGAATAATCTTATGGATGTAAAACTATTACGTGGTTTAATTAAAAGGAATTATGTTTAGTGGAAACAAGTTCTACACTGCAAATATTTCTCCAAGGAAAGAAACTTTTATATCCTTCAAGCTCTCCCCAATAGGGGTTTCTCTCATGTGTAGAGGAAAATAGATGCCTCAATTATAATTATCAAATAAATATAATCATGGGTCCTAGGAAATGGAAAGAAAATAAACTTTTGGTTTGATAGCACCATGGAGGGCCAATATCTAGGCTCATATCCTTCCCTACATCCTCTTTTTGAATGGCTCTCTTCGAAAAATAATATTAGATTAGGGGACATCTCTTCTTGGTTTGAAAATGGTTCATGGGAGTCTTGTAATTTGGGTTTTCTGCTGGAAACATTGAATGGGACATGCAAAGCTGTGGAATCACTCCTAGCTTGGTGCGCTCCAACCTCTATTGAGGAGTTGTATTCTCATGGTTGGGGAACCTCCCATTACACGATGAAAAGGGGGTACAAAGTTCTCTTGAACCTTGGCCTTATATCTCTCCCTTCAAGGTGATGGGGTAATGTTTAGAATCTTGATTACCTCCCTAAGATAAATTTATTATGTTGGATCGTGGCTCACAAGAAAATTCTGACGGTGGAAAATATTGTAAAATGTGGAATATTTTTCCCTTCGTGGTGTGTATTATGCAGAATTGTTAGGAGAAAATAGATCATATTTTCCTTAATTGTTCCCTTTTCCAAGGTAGCTTTGGGATTGGTATTCATCTTATATTCCAAATCAATTGGCCCGATAATATTTCAAATTATATGGGGGATGGTAAAGGTGATATATTGTATTCTTTATAGGGAAGAAGAAGACGAAAACGATATGAGAAAGCATCTTCAATAATTCTGTGTTGGAAGTTGTGGTTACCTAGAGAAATAACATTATCTTTCTAAATTAACTGGAAAAGCACTAGTGTAGATGCAAGGGCTAATGGGATAAATGGGAAATATTCTGAGCTAAATAAGCAAAAGACAGTGATTCAAATTTGGATGTCCAAGGACTTTCATAATCCCAAAGGGACTTGGAAACTTAGGTGCTCCAATGAGGAGTTCATGACATGGATTTCCCAATACAAGAAGTATAATATATTTTTTTATGGGGTAGTGAAGGAAAATCGAGGAGTAGTAGGAGAAGATGGGAGGAGGTTATTATTTACCCTAAGAAACACCAAGAATTCTAATTTTCTTTAGGACTGGGGAGGTCACTAATAACTTCGTAGACACATATTCTCAACAAGAGATTAAAACACAATGTGAAACTACAATACAAGAGATAATAGTGGTTGGAGATTCACTCGTTCTCTCTATAATCTTAAATGGATCTCCCCTATCTAATCTCAATCTTGCTCTCATCATGAAAATGATTCTTCACCTATCTCGTCTCATTCCTAGAAGGAAATGTTATCATGTGTTAAGGGATAACATTGTTATATCTAATGAATTAGCCAAATTGGGATACTCTCTCCCTAAATGAGAGCTCGTATGGAAAGAAAAAATCCTATGGGATTCTCTCCCTTATGTAACATATGGATTGGATTAATTTTGCAATTAAAATCAAGATAGGCCAAGGCGGGGTGGGTCACAAACCTTAGTCCCTCAACTGTCAACAAAGGGTGTCTATGCACTCTCCCCATCATGTAATATCTTCTCAATTTCTTGAAATGATTTGGAGTAAAGGGAATTGGATTAGCAGGGGGTGTGTAGGATCCGGTTGTGTGAGGGCTTCGCTCTCTAACATGATGATCCCAAATCCTATGGCAAGGGTGATGTCATGGCCTCGTTGTTTTAGGGGAGGAACATAATCATATTATTGCTTGGATGATGAGGATAAAAGGAATGGTACTTCATAAAGGATGATAATTGCACTAATGATGCAAATTGAAAGGGAAGGTATGGTAGAAATCAATGATTTTGTTTGGGAAACAAGGGAAGAGTGGCATTGTCATTAGTTGGGAATGAATTTTAAGGCTTATAGTTAGGAAATTATATTTATGTGTGAAATTATGGTGAGAAATTCAACCTGCAGATCTTGACTCTTCCTTTGTAGCTCCTGGATCAGAGGTAAATCCACCCAACTCTCGCTACATGGATAATATTATTTTTATGATTTTGATTATGTTTGACGAATATCATTCATTCTCCCATTTGGAATGGTATTATTAGTGCGGGAATGTCCATGGTGACACAAGTTTAATGTTTTGTGGATATGTTGATGGAATATGGGAGTCTTTTCTACCATTGGGTTTTTATCTCGGTGGTTTAGTGAGGCTAAAGATCACCTCCGTTAGGTCTTTGTAGTCTTAAAAGATGTTATGAGAATGACCAGTGTGTGTGGCTTCAAATGGAGGATGTATTTTCCCCTTCTAATTTTTCTCCTTTCCTTTCAAGGTCACAAGCTTAAACTCCATCAATTCTCAATTTTCCTAGATATTACTTTATGTATCTATTTTAATTCTGAGATACATGGTGTGTGCTTCCCTAGGATTTATATTTGAATGGAAGAATAATGACAAGGAATAGGACTAATCAATGACTTTGGTTCACCTTTTTTTTATGCTCTAATATTTTCTCTCGGGAATTCAAGTATATTTTGGTTTATAAATGACATGGTCTCATTGTTGTATATGTTCATATTAACTAAATTAATTCCTTTTTGTAAAGTGATCATGACCCTCATTATTTTGTCTTACCATTAGCGTCCATAGCGTTGACACAACTTGGGAAGTTGATTTTTGCTTTTATTTAGACCATTTGTTTCCACCTAATTGTTGAATGTCGGGAACTTATGGATTCCGTGAGGGAACACAATAGGTTGGACACAACCCTTCGAACAATGCAACAAAGAGTCATCGATTAACTAGAAGGAATGCAATCTCCTCAAACTTGCGTGCACAGCCTGGTAGATGAATTGGACTCCGTACACTCTGAGATCACAACCTGCTAAATGAATTGGACTCCTTGCACTCTAAAATCGATGACATGAGAACATGGTGGGGAAAAAATGTAAATTATAATGACAAAAATGTCTCCTTTGATAATTACTCACATAATTAATGCCTAAAAATCTCATGAAATGAGGACACAATGAGAAAATTATAAAAATGTATATTTTGATAATTATCACATAAATAACACCTACAAATATCGCAAAATGTAAATTTTGTTATTTTTTAATCTATTCTTGTGTGTATGTAAGAGATATGAGGAGATGAATATAAGATATATGAGGAGATGAATATATAAAATATATAAGGAGATTAATAACTCACATCACCTAAATAAATTTTATTTAGAAATTAAAGATATACTAGAGTAGATAAATGTATTTTCGAAATAATCACATTATTATAATTTGGTCGACGTTTGTAACCAAATAATGTGGTTCATCCTCAGGACAAGGTGGAGAAACCCATCGATCTTATCGAATAATTAGTGTGGATGCATCATTTCTTGGTATTAGCCAAAGAAAACTAGGTGTTAAAAAACTAGCCATTAGAAACTAGTTATTTAAAAACTAGACGTTAATAAATTAGTCAATTAGTTAATAGGAAGTAATATTAAATATTAGTAATTAAAAATTTTTATTTATTACTTAATAGATATTATAATAAAATTTAACATATAAAATTTTTTATGTAATTTTTAATATAAAATAGTTATTTTAGATATTTAATTATTTAAATATAAACATAAAAAAAATTATCTAGAGAGAGTTGGAGTCCAGCTCTTACACAACTTCCAACCATCATATGTATTGAGATTTTTAGCATGACGCTCAATCTCAATGACTTCCATAAGCTTCCTATGATTGAAGTGGTCAACCTTAGCAATGACTTTGGAGTCTTCAATACATACATGGTGACAAGATTTCTCCACATGTTCTGCGAGAGCGGATGTGCTAGATCGATTGGGCCTAATGTCTGCAACATGCTCCTAGATTATCTGTCTAATGGATCTACCAATTTCACCAATATAGGGCGTGCCACATGAACAAGGAATCGGGAAAACACCCTTCATGTCTTTCGGTTCGATAAGGTCCTTGACATATTTGAGAGAATTCATAATAGTACAAAGGGGTTTATATTAAGAGGAGACATTATTTCTTCTCAAGACATGGGCAATATTTTCTGTGACCCCTTGGATAAATGGGAGATGAATCTTATAATAGGATCCACATGAGTAGATTTTCCATTTAATCCTTTATATGCCTTTCAAACAACCCTATGGCCCTTATATCTACTATACTTATTATTCTCAAAAGCCTCAAGAAGATGGGTTTTCTCCAACTCCAAGTGGTTTTTGTCAGAGATTCTAAGAGCACGAGTATCAAGAGTTGAAAGAACACCAAATTTCTGAAGGAAAATGATGAGAACAAGCATGAAGATGTTGTTTTATGTGTGTTTTCTTGCGAAAAAACTTGGTGGGAAATGGAACCATCCTCCATTATAGAGAGAAGGATATCCAAGAAAGGAAGTGAACCATGAACCTCAACTTCCATGGTGAATTTGATGGAATCTGATAGGGAATTTAGGTCCCTAAGAAACATATCTAACTTCTTTTGACCATGGGGCCAAATGACACAAGTCTCATCCATGAATATCTTCCATTTCCTAGGGTAAAATTGAGTTGAGACTAAGGCCTTTGATTCAAAATATTCCATAAAAAATTTTGCGACTACACTTGAGAGAGGGGATCCCATAGCAACACAGCAAGTCTGCTTATAGAACTCACCTTGAAAACTGAAAAAGGTTAAGGTGAGGTAGAGACCAACAAACTTAGAAGTGTCTTGGTCAAAGATCTGCTTAACGACATCAATGGCTTCCTTGATAGGGATATTTTTAAATAATGAAACAACATCAAAGATGACTAATAATTCCCAAGGTTTCAACTTGACGTCCTTCCATTCATTCATGAGGGAGGATGAGTCCTTAACATAGGATTCGGTGAGACGCATAAGGTGTTTAAGCTTTTGGGCCAAGAATATAGCAAGATGATAAGAGGGACCACCTATTTCATTACTAATAGTTCCCAAAGGGGCCCCTAATTTATGAATTTTTGGGAGGCCATATATCCTAGGGGTGAGGGGATTGCTCTCAATAAGCTTTCTAGAGAGAGGATTAAGAGAGGGATCTAATTTAATGGGCAGGGAAATCTCCCTAGAAATATTTTTAAGGGGATTATTTTTAAGCTTAATGTAATTTTCACTATTTGAAATATGGTCTGACATTTTTCTAACATAGTCATATTTATCCATAATGACAATGGCACCACCTTCTCAGCCTTGAGGATTACAATGTTGGGGTTGTCCCTCGAGGATTTTAAGGCCATAACCTCGAGCTTGCTCAAGTTTCTTTTGGGAGGGTAAGCCTTCCTTAGAATAATGGATAAATCTTGTCTAATAGTCTACTTTACATTATCAAGAAGATCCTTAATGCCATATTCAATGTTGCAAATAATGTCATCAGTAGGACTCTTCCTTGGGACCAAGGTGAAATTAAGCCCCTTATTAAGGAGATTGAAAACAAAAGGGAAAAATTTAAGCTAGAAATTTTAATGATATTTTTAACATTGGGGCCTTAATTTAAGCTAGAAAGGCCTTTAAAGTATTAAATGGAAAATCTACTCGTGTGGATCATGTTTCCAAGGTTAATCCCCCATGTCCTCAGAAGGAATAATGTCTCCTCTTCATTTAAACCCCTTTGTACTCTTAGAAATTCTTTAGGATCTGTCAAGGACCCTATCGACCCAAAAGACATGAAGGGTGTTTACATGATTCCTTGTTCATGTGTCACACCCTATATTGGTGAAACTGGAAGATCCATCAGACAGAGAATCCAGGAGCATGTTGCAGACATTAGGCACAATCGATCTCACACATCCACTCTTGCAGAACATGTGGAGAAATCTTGTCACCATGTATGCATTGAAGACTCCAAATTCATTGATAAGGTTGACCACTTCCATCATAGAAAGCTTAGGGAAGCCATTGAGACTGAGCATCATGCTACAAATATCAATAGAGATGATGGTTGGAAGTTGAGTAAGAGATGGACTCTAGCTCTCTTTAGATATATATATTTTTTTATTCATATTTAAATAATTAAATCTCTAACATAATTATTTTATATTAAAAATTACATAAAACTTTTTATATATTATATTTTATTATAATATTTATTAATTAATCAATAAATTTTTTTAATTAGTAATATTTCCTATTAACTAATTAACGAATTTATTAACTACTGGTTTTTAAATGGTTAGTTTTTTAACAGCTAGTTTTCTTTGGCTAATACTGCCCAATGATGCATCCACACTATTTATTCAATAAGATGGATGGACTTCTTCACCTTGACAAACCACTTTAGTTGGTTAGAAACCTCTACCAAATCCTAATAATTTGATTAATCCCAAAAGACATTTATCTATTCTGCAGATCACAAAAATCTCTGATCTAACAATATACTAGAGATAAAAATAGTAGTTTTGATGAGAAACAATTTATTTTATTTCTTAAATCTTGTACTTCAATTTCAATTTTTAGCTCAAACTTTTTTAAAATTATATGTAAGTAAATTTAAAAATAAATTAAATTAAATTAAATTTAAAATATATAAAATTGATAAAATTATCATGTAATGACGTCATATATATATATATGGATTAGTCGAAAATTAAAATTCATTTTTAACTCTAGAAAAAAATCAATCGATAAAATAAAAAATTAATTAATTTATGAAAATATATAACAAGTATAGCTTTGAAAATATATGACATTCCTTAATAGCTTATCACTACATATACATGGTTTACTTTTAAATTACGCCAACATACGAGGTAGGATATTTTCGTGATAAGAAATGGCGTCAAACTTGAAACAACGTTTGTGTGAAGTCAACCGAGGAGATGCATGGCAAAAGATTAGAAATAAAAATCAATTGTTTAATTCAATTTTATATCTAAAAATTTCAAAATATTTTGGAAAATTACAATAGATTCATCTTAAATATTGATGAATCTATGAAGGCCCTTCTGTCTCAATTGACCCGATGCACTCTCCTCTCTCTCTCCTCATCACATATATTGATGAATCTATGAAGGCCCTTCTGTCTCAATTGACCCGATGCACTCCTCTCTCTCTCCTCATCGCATATTTCTGGTTGTTACTAAGCGTGCCCTTTTTCAATTTCCCGATAATTCTGTTTATATTTAAAATATGGATGGTCTTCCTTTGAACAAACCTTCACCCGCCAAGAATCAGCAGAATAATCTGACCGACCTACGCGCTTTGAAATTTTTTATATTAATTACTCCATGCTCAGGTATCTGTATTTGAACAGAGGACGAGTGACTTTCTAGTGTTGGAATATTTGAAAATTCCACAACAATAATGAAGAGAGTAATACTCTCCTCTTCTAACACAGAGAAAATTACAAATTCTTGACACAGGAGACATAGTTTCCATTTGAAAACTATTTCATTAACTTTCAAAAGAAACTATTACAAATACTTCCTCACTGAGAGGGATTACAGACATAAGACTGAGCTCCAAAACGTAGTGCAGAAAACAACTCACTGTCACTCTTAAAACTACGCACTGCTGTGCATAAGATTATACTCTGTCTCTGAAAAAAAATGCACTACTGTGCACAAAAAATTTACATTCTATCTCTCTGTTACAAATGCACTGCTGTGCGAATACAAAAATTACATAACATGCTCTCGGGCCTTTTTCACATATATATGCCACACATATATTATAAAATAAAACAAACTATGTCAAACTTTAAAACTAAAGTCTGAATTAAAAACGAATATCAACGGGCCCACTACAACATTACAAAAGTCTTTGTAATAAGACTCCGTCGCGCATAATAAAACATTAACACAAAACCTTGATCGCGTGTGGACCCGAACGTCAAACAAAATTAAACCAACCTTCAATCGATTTCAGGTGACAAAAGGTGCCTGCTGACGTCACTCAAGTTGTGACCCAAAATATCATTAAAATCTGCCCTAAAGTCGTATCGGGTCCGATTTCTGACAAGTTGACGTCGGCATCATTGTGACTCGAAATCCAAATTAAACCTGCCCTAAAACTATTTCAGGTTCGGTTCTTTAATTCACGGACTGTCAAACAAATCACCCGCTCCAATGAAATGCTGCCACGCGTCTGCCTACTGACTGGACTGATGACTTGGCCGCGGGGACCACTATTCCTGCTGGCTGCTGATGTGGTCATGGCGACCACCGAATTTCAAAACAACTCCCGCGTTCAAAAAACTCCTGCATTTAAACAAAAAATACCACTCTATTTTAAATGTACAAAGGTCGGCACGAAAACCTCTGTTTGCGAAATAGAGATCTATGTACCCTGATCTCAGAAATTAAATTTGACTCCTCAACCAAAATAGCAAGCAGCTGAGTACTAAAACCTGGAGAATAAAAAATGAAAGCTACTACTACTGTTAGTGATTTTGAAAACAATTTTGGAAGGTGGCTCATTGTACAGTGTAGCAGTTGAAAGTAATATTTCAACACTCCCCCTTACTTTCAACTACTGGGTTATCAGTCATACCCAGAAATTTCCTCAAAAAATCGAAACTCTTCTGACCCAATGGCTTGGTCAGAATGTCTGCAAACTGCTCCTAAGTTCTGCAGTGTTCCAAAACAATTTCACCATTGTTTACCAATTCTCTGATGTAATGAAATTTTGTGTCAATGTGTTTCGTTCTCTTATGAAACACAGAATTCTTCGATAAGGAAATAGCTAGGTTATTGTCACAAAAAATCACAGTTCCTTTTGCCTGCTCTTGGCCTAAACTTCTTAGCGTCCTCCTCATCCAAATTTCTTGACAAGCTGTTGTTGTAGCTGCCACATATTCTGCCTCTGCTGTAGACAATGCTACAATGGGCTTCTTTTTAGAAGCCCATGAAATGGCTCCTGAACCCATGTGAAAAACATAACCAGAAGTGCTCTTCCGATCATCTACACTTCCAGCCCAGTCACTGTCAGTTTATCCAACTAAATTTGAACATTCTGAAGCAGTATATAAAATACCAAACCTTTTAGTACCTTTAACATACCTCAGAATTCTCTTTGTTGCCTGCCAATGTGCATCCTTTAGTTTCTCCATGAATCTGAAAATCAAACTAACAGCATGCATTATATCCGGCCTAGTTGCAGTCAAATACATGAGACTGCCAACTATGCTCTTGTACAAGCTAGGATCAAAATCCTTGTTGTTGTCCTCTCTGTTGAGTTTTAATCCCATCACTGTGGGAGTGATTTCTTCTTTTCTCCCCTGCATATTAAATCTTTCAAGCACTTCATTAACATATTTTTCCTGTGAGATAAAAATCCCATTTTCATCTTGTTCTACTTCTATTCCTAAGAAGTATTTCAACAAACCCATGTCAGTCATTTCAAATTCTTCTTTCATGACTATTTTAAAATTTTCAATAAGGTAATCATCATTACCTATGAAATAACATCATCAACATATAAAACCACTATCAACATTTTACAATATTTTTCTTTGATTTAGAGGGTGGGTTCTCCCTCACACTTTTCAAATCCATTTTCCAGTAGATAAGAGTCTATTCTACTATACCACGCTCTTGGCGCTTGCTTCAGCCCATAACGAACTTTCTTCAACTTGCACACTTTGTGCTCTTGGCCTTTCTTTCATAGCCGAGAGGTTATTCAATGTAAACCTCTTCCATTAACACTCCATTTAGGAATGCTGACTTCACATCCATTTGGTAAACTTTCCACTTGTTTTGTGCTGCTATGGACAGCATTTCTCTCACAGTTTCCATTCTAGCAACCGGTGCAAAAGTTTCCTCATAATCTATCCCATGCTTCTGCTTATATCCCTTGACAACAAGTCTGGCCTTGTGTCTCTCTATTTTTCCTTCAGCATTACTCTTAGTCTTGTAGACCCATTTAAATCCAATGACATCTTTCCCTTTTGGGAGTTCAACCAAATCCCATGTCTTGTTTCTCTCTATGGCATTAATCTCTTCATCCATAGCTTCTATCCATTTCTTATCCTTAATGGCTTCTTCAAAGTGGATAGGGTCTTCAACATGAAAATATAAAGCAAACAAAGAATTGATACCTTCATTTGCTTCCTCTTGTGCATAAATGTCTTTCAAATTTCTGAAATTCTTACCTCTTTCATTAGGTGTACAAATCCCTGAAGAAGCACTTGAATTTCCTCCTTGTGGTGTGCTTGGAGAACATTTCTCCTCAAGGGTGTGCTTTGCTGCTCTTGTGTTGGTGATACTGTTTGGGGATGTATTTCATCCAATTCATCATCATTTTCATCCTGAGATAAACAGTGTTTAACATTCACTATTTTCTCTATGCTTCCATCCCAAGCTTCCTCCTCAATGAACTGAACATCTCTGCTCACAATAAACTTCTTGGTGGATGGGTTGTATAACCTATAAGCCTTGGATTCCTCACTGTATCCAATGAAAATACATTTCTCCCCCTTGCTGTCCAACTTCTTCCTTAGCTGATCCGGAATGTGTGCATAAGCCACACATCCAAAAACCTTCATGTGTGTCACACCTTGCTTTGTGCCACTCCATGCCTCTTCCGGCACTTTATTCATGACTGCTTTTGTAGGGCACCTATTCAAAATGTACGCTGCAAAAAGTACATCTTCAACCCAATAATCATTAGGAAAATGCTTTGCCTTTAACATACTCCTCACCATGTCCATTATGGTTCTGTTCTTCCTTTCGGCTACTCCATTTTGCTGCGGAGTATATCTTGTTGTAAACTGCTTATGAATACCATTTTCTCTACAAAAGCGTAGAAAATATTTAGAGATATACTCACCTCCTCTATCAGTCCTTAGGACTTTGATGTGCAGCCCACTCTGGTTTTCAACAAGTGCTTTGAAATTGCAAAATCTTTCAAACACTTCACTTTTTTTTTCAAAAAATAAACCCGAGTTTTTCTTGCAAAATCATCTATGAACGTCAACATGTAGTGGCTGCCAGCAAGCGATGGAGTTTGCATTAGTCCACACAAATCTGAGTGGACAATCTCTAAGGGTGCCTTTGCCCTTATGCTTTTCTCGGAAGGAAAACTTTCTCTGTGTTGTTTCCCCAAGATACAACCTTCACAAAGGCTGTCTGGCTTCTCTTACCATTCCTTTTCTGTTCAATAAATTAAGACCTCCAAAGTCGAGATGTCCAAATCTCAAGTGCCACAACCAATTTTCATCTTTTGGTTCACTTTGGATAGCCTCTTGTGCCACTGCTGCTTTCTCTTCACCATTCTTCAAATCTGCTCTCATTCTAAGAGGGAACATCCTGTTCCTTATCATCTTTACTTCAGCAATACATTGTTTGCTAGGTTGTTTGTCCATGATGGTACAAACATCATCCTCAAAAAATACATTATACTCCTTTTGAACAAGTTTTCCAATACTTAAGAGGTTACACTTCATTCCTGGAACATAATACACATCTGCTATGGATTTCTTTGCACCTTTCTTTGTTAAAACATTTACATTTCCTTTTCCCATAACAGAAACTTTGCTATCAGTTCCTAGTGTGACTTGTGACTTCACACTCTCATCTAACATAGAAACAATTGCTAAGTTTCCTGTCATATGGTTACTGCAACCAGAGTCTAGAAACCATAAATCCTCACTTTTTTCTTCAGCCATATTACAAGCTAAAAACAAATTATCTTGGCTGATATTTTCTCTAGTGAAATTTGCACTAGTTCTACTTCCCATATCATGCTACTTCTTTCTACATTCATTATCATAATGACCATATTTTTTACAATAGTGACATTGGACATTGGACTTATCATACCTCTGCCCTTGAGCATTATTTTGACCACTTTGTTGGCTGCTGCCTTGGCCTTGATGCTGATTTGGATTGTTGCCCCTTCCTTGAGCATTTGTTGGACTGTTCCTTCCACCTCTGTTTTGGCTTCTGCCTCTTCCTCTCTTGTTTCCTCTGCCTTGCCCTCTTCCTCTTCCGAAAGACATTTGGGTCTTAAAGGTATGTTCCAAAGATGATTTTTCACTCCTACCCAATCTCTGCTCATGAGTCATCAGTGATGCATGTACCTCATCCACTGTGAAATCTGTGAGATCCTTAGTCTCCTCTATGGTGGTGACAATCAAATTGAATCTTGAGGGTAGACTCCTCAAGAGTTTTTCCATAATCCACTTATCTTCAAGAGTCTCTCCATGAGATCTTATTTGTGTGACCATTCCAATCACATGAGTGAAGAATGAGTCAATAATATCTGACTCTTTCATACAGAGAGTCTCAAAGTCTCTCCTTAGCAACTGAAGTTTTGTTGTCTTCACTTTCTCCATGCCTTGATAAGCTATCTTGAGAGTTTCCCATGCTTCTTTGGATCTCTTGGCTGCTGCTATCTTCGGAAACACACTCTCATGCACTACTTGATACAATAAGAAGAGAGTTTTAGAGTCTTTCTTCCTATTGCTCTTCAGCAACTCTCTCTCTGCCTGAGTTAAATCTTCAAACTCTTCTTCATTTGTTGACTCTTCAAAGCCATACTCAACAAATTCCCATAAGTCTTGGGAGACAAATAAAGCTGTCATAGTTATTGACCAGTAGTCATAATTTTTCCCATTAAATAGTGGGAGGTGGATATTTCCCATACCCATACCAGTGCTCGCTCCAGCCATTCTGCACTCTTAACTATGATTCAAAAACACTTGACTATGTATTTAAAATAACTTACTGTTCTGCAACAGTAACACAATAAACTGTATAGAGAAATACCTTGAATTCTTTTTGGCTGAGTCTTCACACTGTTGGAGAAGCTGTTGCAACAAAGAACTCCTTTCCTTCAGCTTCTTTGATCTTCAAAGAGCCTGGACTAGATCTGATACCATGTTGGAATATTTGAAAATTCCACAACAATAATGAAGAGAGTAATACTCTCTTCTTCTAACACAAAGAAAATTACAAATTCTTGACACAGGAGACAGAGTTTCCACTTGAAAACTATTTCATTAACTTTCAAAAGAAACTATTACAAATACTTCCTCACCGAGAGGGATTACAGACATAAGACTACTCCAAAACGCAGTGCAGAAAACAACTCATTATCACTCATAAAACTACGCACTGTTGTGCATAATATTATACTCTGTCTCTGAAAAAAAATGCACTACTGTGCACAAAAACTTTACGTTCTATCTCTCTGTTACAAATGCACTGCTGTGCGAATAAAAAAATTACATAACATGCTCTGGGGCCTTTTTCACATATATATGCCGCGCATATATTATAAAATAAAACAAACTATGTTAAACTTTAAAACTAAAGTCTGAATTAAAAACGAATGTCAACGGGCCCACTACGACATTACAAAAGTCTTTGTAATAAGACTCTGTCGTGCATAATAAAACATTAACACAAAACCTTGATCGCGCGTGGACTCGGACGTCAAACAAAATTAAACCAACCTTCAATCGATTTTGGGTGACAAAAGGTGCTTGCTGACATCACCCAAGTTGTGACCCGAAATCTCATTAAAATCTGCCCTAAAGTCGTATCGGGTCTGATTTCTGACAAGCTGATGTCGGCATCATTGTGACCTAAAATCCAAATTAAACCTGCCCTAAAACTCTTTCGGGTCTGGTTCTTTAATTCACGGACTGTCAAACAAATCACCCGCTCCAATGAAACACTGCCACGCATCTGCCTGCTGACTGGACTGATGACTTGGCCGCGGGGACCACTGTTCCTGCTAGCTGCTAATGTGGTAATGGGGACCACCGAATTTCAAAACAACTCTCGCGTTCAAAAAACTCTTGCGTTTAAAAAAAAAATACCACTCTGTTTTAAATGTACAGAGGTCGGCACGAAAACCTTTGTTTTCCAAACAGAGATCTATGTACCCTGATCTCAGAAATTAAATTTTACTCCTCAACCAAAATAGCAAGTGGCTAAGTACTAAAACCTGGAGAACAAAAAATGAAAGCTGCTACTACTGTCAGTGATTTTGAAAATAATTTTGGAAGGCGGCTCATTATACAGTGTAGTGATTGAAAGTAATATTTCAATAGCTGGAGGCGGGAGCTAATATACCCAGTATCTAGCGTTACTGACAAAACCTTAATATTTATAGGTTTTGTGGTCCAATTTCGAGCAAGATGATGTAACTTTTTTTTTTTTTCAGAGGAAAAAAATGTTGTTATATTAACAGTTCATATGACAGACATTACATCAAATTAGATACAGTGATAAACAGATCCAAACATCCAGTGGCCGAGACTTCGAAAGAAAGTCGAACCAAATGCAGGATGGGATCATTGGAAACTTTTGGGGGATATATCCACCCAATTCAAAAATGAGCCAATACAGATAAGCCCCCATAAATTACAATTTGCACGAGCCAGCCCTCCAGGAGCTAGAGGATGAGACAAAACAGCAAAAGAATTTGTCTCGCTTATAATGGTGAAATGTCCCAATTTCTAAACCAGATGACCATAAGACCAACAGCAAAATGTGAGAAACAGGTTCGCTTGAAAGGATGTTGTGAAGACAGGCACAATTGATAAGCTCCAGCAAGACGACATGTAAGTGTCAGATGTGGAAAAAACAAAGGACTGTTCCAGGTGAAGATCTGAAGAGAAAATAAACTTATGACAGGCTCGCTTGTAATGCTCCTAATTGGCTCGCTTGTCGTGAGAAGAATCAGAAACTTGCGGTCGATCATGGGAGATCAATATATGAATAACAAATCCATTACATGTTTTCTTGTTGACCCTGTTGAGAGCAAGAAACCTGCAAAAAGATGGCAGTCTACACCCCGAATAGAAGATGTCACTCATGAGAGAGACAGGTCTGCATCCATGAACTGACAGAAATTACGCAGAGAGTATATCATAAAGCATATGGACGAGGAGTATATGGAGCTTGGAAGAAACAGCAAAAACTAGGAGTTGAGAAGGATAGGAAGAAATGGATAAGATCAGATAGGTTATGACAAACTGGATAGGGAAAATTATGATCAGAAGATATAGAAGATAAGGAGAGGTGTAGTTATTAGAAAAACAGAAAACAGCAGAGAGCAAAACAAAAATTGGATGTAGGAAAGTATCAGATAGAAACAGAGTTATGGAAGTGGAAAGGAATTTTCCACGTGAAGGTCTCCATCCTGGAAGTGGAGCATCTGTATAACACCATATGCAGCATTTAAACCCCTTTTAGACAGTCTATCAGCACGAGAGTTTAGTTCCCTGTATATGTGCTCGATTGGTGGGGATCCCAGTCTCTGCCAAATCCTCCGGACTCTGAAGATCCAGCCCTGTAGGGACGGGATATGAATCTGTGATCGGTCCATGATGACACCCACAACCAAAGCAGAGTCTCCATATATGTGAAGATTCATAAGATCCATTTTGGCCGCCATAATAAGTCCTCCCCAAAGGGCCATTAACTCGGCCTTATTGGAGCCCTGTCCACCATTCCAAAATAAATGGATTCTTTCCCGGTCAGATATCTTAATCCAAGCACCACATCCGGTGTTGCCCTCTTTGCACGCACCGTCAAAAAAGATTGCCGGGAGTGAAGTCTTGTGAGGCCGAAGCCGATGAGAGCCATCAGGGGTTCTATTGGACTTAGAAGGGATGGCATCGATCCAACGCATGATAGCCATGTATATCTGTGAAAGATTGAAAGGGACTGCTTCAAAAATGAGCCGGTTCCTAGCAAGCCAAACCTCCCACATGAGAAAGAATGGCAGCGTTCTAAATCTGTTCTTGATGGAGTCCCATTTGTGCACGACATCTATGAAAACAGTAGGAATCCAATCAATGTCAATAAGGTGAACAGAGAATAATCTCCATAGTTGAAGGACCTTGGGGCAATGAAAAAATAGGTGTTCAATAGTTTCTTTGGCAAGGGCACATATGGCACATCTGTTGGGGCCCATCATACCTCTTTTAATCAGATTATTCCAAGTCAGGATTTTATTCCTCCAAGTAAGCCAGCCAAATAGTATGATCTTGTTTGGAATCCCACGCTTCCATAACTGTGCAAAATTTCAGGAACATGGAGATGAGTAGGATTGAATATTGATACAGTGATAGGAGTCTTTGACTATCGGGAGATCCGCAGTCATCGGCCCATCCCATATAATGCAGTTGCCTCCGATACTATAACAGACTCCAGCCGCACTTAAAGAGTCGTGAATCTAATCCCATTCAGCTGCTAAATCATCATGTAGTCCCAGCTGTAGTGCATTCTTGAAGTTAGGGGCCCCATAGGTCCATGAAGATGATGTAACTTCTAGATTTGATTTGCTCAGATTTTATAGCCATTAAGTTGATATTATAATAACTTTATTTTATGACGATAATGATAGTGGTTAACAGACCAATTTTTGGTTTATTGGAAAAAAAAGAGTTATTTAATTTTATTTAAGATTTTATACTTATATTTAAAAAAGCTACTTTTCAAACTCACTATAATTTTGACATCTTAAAAGATTAGGGAATATATACCAAAGCTTGGCCTCTTTTCTGCTTGATTTAATGTTTTCTATATGTTACTCTCCAACTCGCCATATAGATAGGTGTAGTGATATCTTTCACTTCCGCTCAACCTCTTTTGGATTTGAATAATTTCCTCTGTATCAACGTTTAGCTACACATTTTTAATTGTTCCTTTTATTCTCCTTTCTTCTTGTTTTGTTGTATGGTTCCAGGGAGGAGACGCCTGGATTTTTCTTCGGCTTTTTACAGGTAAAAATTGAATTTCTTCTGAACGAAATTCCATGTGAAACCCGATTGGGATCAAGACGGTATTCCTGTCTAATTCCTGGCGGTTTATTTGCGCATTTTGCAGGTAATAACTATTTCCTCGGTGCTATATCTTGGCGTCTTGCCTTCAAAAATATTCTGCTGTTTCTGATGTCCATCTCCCCGATGGTGGGGTTGTCAGGCTGGTAGTTTTTCTTATAACAGAAGCTGCTACATTTCGTTGTCTCTAGGGAGTGCCTAATGTCACGAATGCTATATATTTTATTTTGTATAATCCCAGGGATTCCAATTTGTAACTTCCTTGAAGAGGCACTGTAATTAAATTTCAGTTTCTCCTTTTATATATTGAGAAGACCCACGTTACGTCAATTGAGCTCCAACCTTAGTTTATCATTCATGCATTTTCTGTTCCAAAAGTTTCCAGTTTATTAGCCTAATTGGTCTGTAATTTTAAATGATTAACTTAGATACTATCCTTCGTTTAATTATTCTTGAACTCCTACTTATGATTTCTTAAATGGAACTAGATGTACGCTTAACCTCACGGTTAGAGTTTTAACCTACTCTGTTATATGTTTGATTTACCATGTTTTCGTGTTTCAGCTGAATAATGCATATGTTCTCTATGTTTACATCTTTGTTCATAAAGTCTTGTACTTTGTTTACTATAATTATAAATATTTAAGGGTTACAAACATACTCTTTTTTTTCTTGGTTTAATAATTAATCTTTATTTCAATTACCCCTTGAGGAAAAATCCATTCGCCGCTCAAGGCACTGTCTTCCGCTATACTGCCTCGAAATTTCCTCTGTTTGGATTTTGCTTACCCTGACCGCACATATACCTTCAGATGTGATATTTATTATTATAGGGTGTGTAAATATGCGAGTTAACCACTAATTACTTCAAATATACTCCTAATTACTACCTTTCCTACTAAGAAGATATCGTAAAATAATAATGGAGGAATAAAAATTTGGATGTAATAAGAGTTTTATTGTAATGCTTTTACATCTTTATCTGTGCTTAACTTCGACACATACATTATCTTGTTGGGGTTAGTACTGTTATGACAATAAATAAAAGATACCGCACTAGAAATATCTTAGTCCTATAATTGTTGGGTAACTGAATCTATACTTTTCTTTCAACCTCCATATTGTTCTTGTGTTCTTCTAAAATGCTAATTTGATATTAGTTTTCTAAAATCCTATGAATTACTGAGTATTACCCTCAGCATACCAACTTTTATTTATCTCTTAATTTTACTTATAAACCAATTTACTATTAATAGAGTACATACATTACCATCACAGCTTCTAATTCGGATTCACTATATCTATAGAAATAAAGTATACACAGTTAGATTTCTATACTGAGCTTGAGGTTTCCACTTCAACTACTAAATATCCATGTTTCCATAGTAGATTTTTTTTTTTCAGAAGAAAAAAACGCTGTATATATTATAATATAAACAGTACATAATGCATACATAATCTCAGCTATGAAGAAACTATAGCGAGTATCCAAACATACTGGCCAGACAAATCCGCTCTCAAATAACATGAAAGAGACAGTCGGCCTCCCCATATCAGATCATACTTCCCTCTACAGTATATGGACAATAAAAAACCACAAAAAATTGGATCTCCAGAATAAAGACAGGAAAACATAAAGATCAAAGATCAGCAGATGGGAGAGATTAAGAATGAAGAAAACCTTGTTATGAAATGGCCTCGCCCCACCGTCAAAAATATCAGATCTCTACTGCACTAATGCCGATCCAATCAACCCAGAATTTAAAATCATAGCATAACCATAGCCCCGTCATCATATATACCCAATCTCTATCTGTGACAGGCATTCCATATCCATCTTGACAGGGTCGAAAGAAAACTATCATTTGGCATGCTAATATAAAATCCCTATCCGCTGAAAACTAAACCAGATCAGGCTCGCTTGATATAACAACTTCCTCGGCTGTAGAATTCCATAATTCAAAAACTAACCATGCTTCTGTGGTAGGCACGCAGAATCCATCTTTGACAGGAACGATTAAAGTATAGTATCTGGCATGCTTATATAATAATCCCTCTCTGTCGTAAGAGAAAAAACAGACCAGACTCGCTTGATATGATTACTTCCCCTGCTTTAGATCTCCAAAAACCAAATACTGACCCATAGACTATATAAAAAGGTAAAGCCGAAACACAATACCGACCCTTTGACTGTATCTTCAGTCCTATTACATAACAAAACAAAACAGGAAGCACCGCAGAGCTTACCCATACCCCTGAGAGCCATCTACCATTCCTATCACTGTGTACCGAATACCGTCATATCAAAAAGTCAAAACGATATGCCATCATGGAATTGATATAGAAGTTTGTTGTTTCCATAGTAGATACAACTACTAAATATCCATGCTTCCATAGTAGATACAAATTTCTGGGAATTTAGGTTTATTAATGTGAACTTTGGTATGCTATACTAAAGTTCAACTACTACATATTCATATTTCCACAATAGATACAACTTTATAGGAATTTTGGTTTATTAATTTGCACTCTGGTTTGCTATACTAAAGTCCATATAATAATAGACATTCTACTATCATAGCTTCATTACATATCAATAGTGGGAACAAAGCTTATAATTAAATAATTCAGCAATATTAACGATGTAAATAGAGGATTTTAATGATGTGATGAATTTAAATCCGTTCATCATAGTTGTTTTGGGTAAAATTAAATATGACATGTTACATAACAAATTTTACATTAAAATTATGATTTTTTAGAGTGAGAAAAATTATATATATAATAAAATTAAAAACAATAAATATGTATTTGATTGTGACTAAAATATTATAAAAAGAGATAAATAAAAATATTATAATAAGTTATAAAGATAATAAGACATAGACATTATAAATTATTCTAGAAAATTTTGGGGAAAATAAGCTCTTAATAACAAATCTATTATTCTTTGGTCCAAAAGTGTCTCACAAATACCATGAGAAAAACCATGGGTTACTGAAACATCAACCTTATAAACTATCAATGAAAAACTTCTTAATGATGATATCAAATTGAATCTATGACCTAGCTTTCCCTAACAATTCCACCCTTAAAGTTGTCTTGGTAAGATTAACTTGATCCTAATATCTTTGTTGAAGTTCATATAAAAAAGTTACCATCCATTGGAATACATGGATGTCTAATTGTTGTATCCTCTAGTTTTTAGACCACCTTTCCTGCACATCCTTAGTCAATCATCTCACATTCCCACCTTAAGATAGCATAAGAGTACATGTGCCATCCTGGTACCTATTCAAGTGGTCAATTCCACAAGTACATAACTCGATGTGCCATAACACTACAACATGTATAATTCACTAATAACTCAACTTACAACTATTTATTCAAGTAGTTCATTCTACAAAATGTTCCTGCATTTTATCTATATGCTACCATGTTATAACATATATATTTGAAGAATAAACCTCACAACAAATTTGAAAAATACATTATTCTTATAACTAAGCTTTACAACTTAGAAAAAAAAACTCTATAATGCTCATGCACTTCATAATAACTTAAATCCTTAAAAACCTCTCAACATCATTAATTCCATTTACATTCTCTCTCAATAAATAAGCAATTTCTAACTACATCTCCACCTAAACATGAAAAACATATGAAATAGAGAAAAAATAAAAAACAATGATATAATGAAATATTACATCTTATGAAATGGAAAAATAAAATAAAAAATAATGATATAATGACATATTTGGACTTTACGCCGGATTATACCAATAAAGAATCAATTTCTTAATATAGACTTTACACCTAGCATTATACCAATAAAGAATCAATTTCTTAAGATAGTTTATCTATCACATTCTTCCCACGTTTTTTTTTATGAGAATCCCGGAATCGGTTAACCAAATCTGTTTGATGCAAATGAGGAGCTACTAGGAAAGATTTGTTTGGTCTATTAATGTAAGCAAAAAAAGTAAATTAATATGTGGATATATCTAATACTTTTTAAAGTAAATTAATCATACTTAAGAAAATTAAATAACATTATAAAAATAATAAAAAATAAATTAGTAATTTATGCACATAGTTTGATTAGTAATCGCAATCATCTTATCCCGCAAACAGACTCTCCGACAACCCAACATCGACGCAATCATCTTTTCGTAAGAGTCATTATTGGACCATCGAAAAAAGCACACGTAATTGGAACAAAAGACGAATATGTGATGGGTGGATGGAGACACAAGGGCCTGCATCGGGGCAACCAATGACCCCTTAGGTACTGGCCCTGCATCGGGGACGATCGGGTCAATCGTCATGGGAGACAGAGGGTAGGTATATCGGATTTTAAGTGTCTAGTGTTTTTTTCAGTGTACTTTTCAAGAATATTTTGAAATTTGACAGAATAGAATTCGGCTAAAACAATTGATTTCTATTTTCGCCATTGGCTCCAATCTTTCATCGTGCACCTCATCGGCTGACTTCACACAACCATTCATTCGAGTTTGACATCATTCTTTATCACGAAAATACCCTTTCACACGAAGGTTTTTTCAAGTTTGACGTCATTCGTTATCGCGTAAATAGTCTACCTAGACGATGGGCATTATTTTTCATGCCATAGGTTATTTAATGTTGGTAGGCAGCACACAAATTTAAGGAGTTGTCTATAGTTTGGATGGCAGCTTTTTGTGTGAATTTGGTAAATAAAATTTCAAAAAATCAGTTAGTTGGAGTGTTTGAATTGCATTTTTTATGGTGGAAATGGATTCAGCACCATCAAAAACTCTTATGGCACCCAAAATACTGATGTTTAACTACTTTAATCCAGATTTTCAAAAAAATTTATCGAATTTTTCATAATCTTACCGGAATGTCTAGATTATTCTTTTGTGTGTTCTTTAGACTAAGGCCAAATTTAAATCTAATGGTGGGCATATATTGCCCACCAGCATTAAATAACGTATAGCCTTGTAAATATATGTTGCCTACCTAGACTGACAATGTAGTTAAGGTTTTTTTTTTCTAATAAACCATATTTATTTAGTGATAAACTATTAACCAATGTTATATATTTTCAAAGCCAACTTAATTAATTAACGAATTTTATGGATTAATTTTGTTTTCTATGTTAGGTTTAAATTGACTTTTAATGATGGATGAATTTTAATATAAAATCATGTCATTAATTAAAGAAATTTTCTTATTAAATTCATTTTTTTTTTTCCTTAGAGTTAACTTCAAGACTTTCTCATGCATAAATCTCTTACTTTTTCTTTATCTATATCTTGTCAGATTATTTGAATGTGTTCTCCAAGTTTTTATTCATTTATCTGCTGAATAATTGAGTTAAACTATGTTAAATTGGTTATTTTAGGTAATCCAGGATTTTTCAAGGTTTAGCTAGATTTCTAACTATAGTTCTAAGTTTGGTGACTGTTATATTTGGATAAACTATCAAATATGTCGCCAGTAAATTCAATGCCACTGCATTTTTCCTTTAAGCCCCTGCCTCTTCATATATTGGCCCCTTTGGCCCATATGATCAAGGAGTTGTAAGCTCTGCCTTAGTCCCTATGCACTTATCAAACCTGCACCTTTGATCATTATGTCGCATAGAATCAAGTTCTTGTCCTTAAGGCTTGGCCCTGACTCCTTTATCCCAACACTATTTCATAAACACCTCTGGGGTGTGCCTTAGGGGATTACATATCGCATGGGATCTCCTTTTCACCTTCTCCCATTGGTCTATCATCCAAGAGGTTCTCCAATGCACTATCATAAGTTACCTTCGAGGTCTAGGGATCAAGATGAGTTGTCCTAGTGGGTCCACCCATTGCACCTACAAACCAATAAATGAAAATTTGGGCTTAGTTATCACTGACATCTTCCACTTACTCCTGACTCCTAGTCACCTCGTAGGCCCTCCTATGTGCACTACTCAAAGCCTTCTATGATCAGACCTACGGGATGATTTCATGCTTACGTCATCTCTGCCACGTGGCACCTCGAGAGTGTGACACATGTCGCCTTGATTTTTCCCACTAGAGTACCAGAAAAACCCAAATCTCCCTACCATCTGTCCCCTTGTACATCATGTTGATGTCATCATCAATAACCCATATGTTTCCACATGCTTTATCTTTGTCTCTGTTGCTCTTATTGTGTACTAGTCTAGTTGTCCACCACTCCTTCATTACATGGACCACGTCACACCGACGTCACCTAGCCTGATCCTGGTGGTGGTTTGTGCACCCCCTCTCAAGTTGTTTGTAGTTTTGAGGGGGGGTATTGTAATCATCCTCCATCATCGATCTTGCAATCGACACTCTGATAAAAACACCTTTGCGACACCCTCTCCCCCCCTACTCCTGTGCGTTAATAATTGAGTTTTTTAGGTTTGCGCAATTTTTCTGATGCGTCATGGGGACGCGTCGTGCAACATGCTTGATCCACCTGCAAACATGCTAGTTGTTTAAATGTTTTCATCCACTAATATTTCTTCCATATTCTTTGCCAATTTTAGTCGACTACCAAATTTAATGCCTGCTAAGACTACAACTCTATTTTTGGTTGCAACCTTTGACCATGGGGTTTGTTACCTTTGACTTGAATATATTATGATCGAGGCCATTTTCTAACTTTCACATACCACTAGAAATATATTTCAGAACACTTTCCATATAAGTGGATTCCACTTTACCGTGGATTGTTCTTATATACTATAAAGTCCTTCAAAGTCACTTTACATTCTCCATCCATTCTCGGTTCATCTTTAAATCATCATGTTTTTTTCGATCATGTATCAACACCTTTTCCACATAACATTTATCTAACACATTAATCCTAACACTACTCTTAGGCTTTAGTAATATATATATTTTTTTTTAATATCTAATTTTCTTTTTGAATAACTCAACATTTTCCAAATAGTAGCTCTAGACCAAGACTTGTTAGCATCTTTCTTTACGTTATGTCAAGGAAGTTTTGAGAGAGATTTTTAAAATTCAAGAAAATCTCATCATGAGGGATAACATTTCTTTGTAGTTAGTTCAATAACCCTGAAATTCAACCTTTTATTAATAAAAAATTACCACCTCCTATATCATTATAATTTAGATAATGCAGAAAGATAGAAAGGTTGGTTTCATAACACATACTTCATCCTTAACTTTATTAGTGTTATAAGGATAAAAAATTCAAGTTTTTATCATTTTAACAATATTAATTTTCTTCTTTAAAAAACTATAATTAGAGATACATTTAATATCATTCTGGCAATCTCTTAATATTATCCTCCCAATCACTTAATTATCAATTACTCTCTTTTTTGGATTGTAAAAAAAATTGAAACTAGCTATTTTTTAACTTGTATTATAAATCATCATAGATTATCATTCTCGCAACTTCTTAATATCATTCGTCTAATCTCTTAATTATCAATTACTCGTTTTTTGATCTTTTCTTAACTTGAAACTAGCGATTTTTTAATTTTTATTATAAATCAACATAGATGCATCTTAAGCACGGATGGAACATGAGCCGAAAGAGATCAAATTAATTTAGGTGCAAAGTTATGTTAGTGAGAAATAAAAAGTGTGTAACTTTTTATTGTTTAAGTTATATTTTTGAATGCTATAGATATCACATACATGTGTGTTTAGCCATTTTATTAGCGTACATTAACTTTATTTTGGTACTTATTTTAATCCAACCATATTAAAGTAATTTCTTTTAATATTTTTTTCCTATATATACATATTTATGAAGTTGATATGAGGTGTTAAAATAACATTTAAACATCTTAGTCACATTTTTTTTTTTTACTTCTAATTAATTTACATGAAATTATGTTACGTTATGCATAACTTACTTTTAATATTTTTTATTTCTATTTAGAGAAAAAAATATTTTTATTTGAAGAGGGACATACATATTTACACATCCTCTTCACACTAGGTTGTAGAATGAGTTATCAGCTCAAAATTTGTTGTATCATTTTCATGATTGAAACTATTTACACCTCTCCCCATTTTTACTTTATTATATTCATAATAGAGACCTTCTATATGTAAAGTTTCATCATTTCACTTCTTTCATGTTTTTCTCTTGTTACTTTTGGAGGATTTTTATTTTACTCCCTGTTTTGAGCACATCATTCAGGGTGATTTATTGCTAGCTTCCCAACTGTCTTACTTTAGTTATGTTTTGACTTATAGTTTGCAAATGATACTAATTTTAGTGATTTTTACCACCTAAACTTAAATATGTACAAATTGTTTTTTATTTAAAAAAAAATTTAAATATATGTAAAAATAATTATTTTATTTATTAAATTAATTAAATTAATTAATTTATTTAACTAATTTTGATTACTTAAACTAACTATAAATTTATTGATTTAATTAATTTGTAAATATGAATTAATTTGTAATTCATTTAATATTTTAATTTTTTAACTAATCTACAAAACCATCGGATTATGTTAACCATATAACAAAATGTAAATATAACATATCACATTATATATAATTAAAACATATAAAAAATAAATAGAAATTAAATGGTTAGAGGGAGAAAGAAAACTAAAATTCAATTTAGTATTAAAAGGACGATCCCATACCCACATGTGCCTTCCCTCCACTCACTCTATTACCTTAGTCCATTTCCGAATTGTCTCTAGGCTCCGCTTCCTTTCGGGCTTTCGGGATCTTCTCTCTCGTCTTGTCCTTACTCATCACTCCCAACTCCTTCTTATTCCTTCTACGAAGTCAGTCATCTGGCCCTCCCATCCTCCCTCATCTCCTTATAACTCCCATCCTCCCTCCATTAAATACTACTGGGATTCTTAATGAACTCTCCCAAAAGCCACTATATGTATTTTTAATAATACATATAGTTTATTGAATATTGTTTTTTAACTATTTTAAATTAAATAATTTTTTAATATATATATATATATATATATATATATATTAGTTAATTAATTGAAATTAATTTTTAGAGTAGAGGTTTTTGTGGTTTATTATTAAATCAATTTTTTTTTTATAAATCATATCATTGATTTAGGATAGACTAGTTTTGAATCTCTATTTAGGTTTATCATTAAGAGAAAAATGAATAGCCAGATAAACAAATTAAATAATTATAGAAGAAATGCAACTTTAAATTCTAAATGGTCATAATGACTACTTTGAGTAAAAATAGGAATTACCAAGCATTTTTGTAGCGTGTGAAAAACATCAAATCTTGTATCTTCTTCCAAACCTTTAACCGTTTTTTTTGAAAAAAATGAACTTTGTTCACAACATCCTGTCCATGTAGGGATAAGTCTCAAAATGGAGGCTTATATGATTTATTATTAAAACAAAACTCTTTTGGATAAATCACATCATTGATTTAGGATAGACTTGTTTCAAACCCATATTGGGGTTCATCATCATGAGAAAGATGAATAGCTAGATCAACAAATTACATAATTATAATAGAGCTGCAAAGGTCAACTAGAAACGATCATAATGACTAATCCTAGCTAAAATAGGAATCTTCCAACATCTCTACAACCTTTAAGAAACGTCAATATGTTATCTTCTTGGAAACCTTTAACCAAGTTTGTTCAACAATTGAAATTTGTTCACAACATCCCATCCGTGCAAGTATAAACTTATGTTATTCATTATTAAAGTAAAACTCTTCCAGATAAATCACATCATTGATTTAGGATCGATGTGTTTCTAACCCCTACTTAAGCTCATCATCACGAGAAAGATGAATAACTAGATCATCAAATTACATAATTATAGTAGAGATGTAATTGTAAACTCTAAACGGTCATAATGACTAATCCTATTAATCTGAGCTAAAAAAGATCGATGTGCTTCTAACCCTTACTTAAGCTCATCATCACGAGAAAGATGAATAACTAGATGGTAAACTCGAAACGGTTATAATGACTAATCCCAACGAAAATAAGTCACCTAAACATATTTATAACATTTAATAAACGACAAATCTCTTATCTTCTTCCATACCTTTAATTCAAATAAATGAACTTCAAACCCTTATTAAAGTTTATCATTGTTGAGATTTTCTGTTTTAATTAAATAGGCAAAAATCTCAGTAGGTGACAACAATCTGATTTGGTTGCTATATTAGCTCTATTTTGTTGGGAGGGAGTTAATGCATCCTAAATTTGATGTGAGAGGATTTATGAGGCAGTTAGATTCTCTTTGCTATATAACAGGTATCCATACGGATTGTTTGGAGTGTGAGAGTTTGTGAGGAACCAAAATTGTAATGTAATCTCCTGATTAATAATAAGATTGCCGATGCCCTGTTAGGTGGACGTAGCCCAGATTGGTTGGGTGAACCACGTTAAATTCCTCTGTGTTTATGTGCATGATTTATTTGCTGAGTATTTGTTTAATTTTCTGTGCATCTGATCTCCAACAAGTGGTCTCAGAGCAGTTGGAGGCGTGGCGCAGCTGGAGCGCGTGCTGGAGGTGGAGCGCAAAGGCGTGTTGGACTGCGTGCCTGGAGGTGCTGCGCAGAGGGAACTCGGTCCCAAGTGTGCTGCCTGGTGTGCTGCGGAGTGTGTCCAACCTGCGTGGAGGGCGCTATTCAAACCTGCGCGTGGAGGTTGCAGGTGCGTTGAATGGTGCGCACTGCTGTTCAAACTGCGTGGAGTCAAAGTGGTTTACAACGGCATGAACACAAGCGTGGAGTCAAGGAGCCCCAGCCTCATGAACGAATCAATGAATGAGGATTTTCTGCGTGAAGATGTGGTGCGAATTGCTGAGTTGCCGATGCGTATAGATTGTTGAGCCTGCTGGTGGAGGTATACACCGTTCGCTCTAAAAAATGGTGGTTTGCTACGCAGTTTCTTCATCCGGACGTGGAGACTGCTGACTGCTGGTAATGTTTCTTAAACACTGCTGTGGCGTGGTATTGCGTGGAGACTGCTGGTAATGTTTCTTAAACACTGCTGTTGCGTGGTGCTGGTGAGTGTGGTTTGAAACCTTTCTGTTTACACCTACAACGTTTTTTTGCCAGCGCAGTTTTTTAATTACTCCACATGAATTTAAAGATGAAAATGGAGTTCCTTTAAAGAATCTTATAATAAGGAAAATTCTATCATGCGATAACTTTGAAGAAGATATTTGTTTGTTTTTAAAAAGGCAAAGGCATTTTTTAAACACAAACTTCATTTATTTAAAGTTGGGTTCTGGAGATTATTGTGTTTTTGCTGATACAAGATGGCGAAAACTCAAAGTGCCCGTTTTGAAATTGAGAAGTTTAATGGCAAGAATAATTTCGAGATCTGGAAGGTTAAGATGCACGATCTGCTGATTCAACAAGGCGTGGCGAAAGCACTGTTGGGGAAAAGCAAAAGGCCTTCTTCCTTGACGGAGGATGAATGGGATGAGTTGGATGACAGAGCTCTGAGCGCAATTCGGTTATGTCTGGCGGATGACGTTCTGTTCAACATTGTGTCAGAGAAGACCGCCGCAGGCTTGTGGATGAAGCTTGAAAAGCTCTACATGACGAAATATTTGACAAATCGGATTCTCCTGAAGTGACAGCTTTATGGTTTGCGGATGAAGGAAGGTACCTTGATTACTGACCATCTGAATGTTTTCAATACTCTATTGGTACAATTACAAAGTCTAGATGTAAAATTTGATTCAGAGGATAAGGCAATAACTCTATTGTGTTCATTGCCCGAATCGTGGGATCACTTTGTTACTTCCATAAGCTTTAGTACTGCAGACATCCTTGACTTTGACGATGTGGTTGGAGCCTTGTTGTCTGAGGAGACGAGGAAGAGGTCTAATGTAGACACCTCTACATCAGAGGTAATGATGGCCAGAGGTCGCTCAAGAGAGAGACACTCCGGGGGTAAGCATAGCAACTCTTGTTCAAAGTCGAAAGTGAAGAAGAGCAAAGTAAAGTGCTGGTTTTGTGGCAAATCGGGGCATTTGAAGAAGGACTGTTGGAAGAGACAGCAAACAGAGAAGAAAGGAGACTCTTCGACAGAGAAGAAAGAAGCAAACACGACAGATACAGGTTCGACATCTGGTTCAGGTATGAGCGACGAAGTGTTGTCTGTTAATATGTCAAAACATGATCAACATTGGTTGTTAGATTCCGGGGCATCTAACCACATGTGTATCCATAAAGACTGGTTTAAGACGTATAGATTTGTTGATGATGGCGTCGTGTACATGGGTAATGATGTTACTTGCAATATTATTGGGATAGGAAGTATACAACTGCAAATGTTTGATGGCACAACTAAATTGTTAACAGATGTGAGACATGTTCCAGACTTAAGAAAAAATCTAATTTCTTTAGGAGCATTGGATACGAATGGATATAAAACTGTAATTCAAGGTGGAGTTATGAAAATCTATAAAGGTATCTTACTAGTAATTAGGGCTAAGAAAGTAGGAAATCTGTTTCAATTAGAAGGAAGAACAGGGTCAGATCATGTGTCTATGGTGTCTGAACATGACAGTAGTTCCATTCGCCTATGGCATCAAAGGTTGGGCCATATGAGGGAAAGAGGGTTAAAGATTTTGGCTGATCGCAAATTACTTCCTAATCTAAAGTCTGAAAAGTTAGATTTCTGTAAACATTGTCTATTTGGCAAACAAAGTAACCAAAAATTTAAAACAGACAAACATACTAGTAAAGAAATACTTGATTATATTCATTCAGATGTTTGGGGTCCAGCCCCTACAACGTCATATGGTGGCTCGTCATATTTTGTATCGTTTATTGATGACTTTTCTAGGAAGGTGTGGGTCTACATGTTGAAAAGAAAGTCTGATGTTTTTTCAGTTTTCAAGCAGTTTAGAGCATTGGTAGAAAACAACACTGGTAGAACAATAAAATGTTTAAGAACTGAAAATGGTGGTGAGTTTACTTCCAAGGAGTTTGAAAACTATTGCAAGGATGCAGGGATCGAGAGACATAAGACTACTGTTTATACTCCTCAGCAAAATGGAGTTGCTGAACGTATGAACATGACTCTTTTGGAGAGAGCAAGGAGTATGTTGAGTAACGCTGGTTTGCAAAAGGAGTTGTGGACGGAAGCAGTGGCAATAGCTTGTTATGTGATAAACCGATCTCCATCGACGGTGATAGACTGCAAGATTCCGCAAGAGGTATGGAAAGGACATCCTTGTGACTATTCTAAACTCAGAGTGTTTGGTTGTGATGCATATGCTCTAGTGCCTAAACATCAGCGAACTAAATTAGATCCAAAGTCTAAAAGATATATCTTTGTTGGGTATGGTGTTGGAACAAAGGGATATAGATTGTGGGATCCTACTACCCGCAAAATCATCATCAACAGAGATGTAAAGTTTAATGAATCCTCTCTTGTACAGTTAGATGTAGATAGTAAATTGAAACAGGATGATGTATTTGATTTTCAGCACATTCAGTTTGATAGCATTTCTAATGGTAGTCATGATGACCATAGTTCAGATACTAGTCATGAACAGGTTTCAGAATCGGAACATGAACAGGGTTCAGGTTTAGATCATGAACAGGTCTCAGATACTGATCGGCAAGAAGTTCCTACAGATGGTAGTCAGCCAATTGCGGAAGCACCAGAAACATCCTTAAGGAGGTCTACAAGAATCAAACGCCCTCCTAGAAGGTATGATGATTATGTTACTTCAGTTGCTTTGACCGCTAACGATGATGAACCTTTGTGTTATCAGGAAGCTGTAGAAGGTTCAAAGAGTGACAAATGGAAAGCAACCATGAAGGAAGAAATGATGGCCTTAGGTAAGAATGGCACATGGGATCTGGTTGAACTTCCGAAAGGCAGGAAAACTGTAGGATGTAAATGGGTTTTCAAGGTGAAACAGGGTGTGAATGATTCAGAAGACAGATACAAAGCAAGGCTGGTTGCAAAAGGATTTTCTCAGAAAGCTGGCATAGACTTTCATGAGATATTTTCACCAGTTGTTAAAATTGTTTCAATTAGAATTGTGTTAGCGTTAGTTGCTTTGTTTGATTTAGAGTTACAACAACTAGATGTTAAGACTGCTTTTTTACATGGAGATTTAGATGAGAAAATTTATATGGAACAACCGGAAGGGTTTTTTCAGCATCGCAATAAGAAATTTGTCTGCAGGCTCAAGAAGTCATTGTATGGTCTGAAGCAGTCACCTCGACAGTGGTACAAGAAGTTTGATTCTTTCATGTTGAGTCAGAAATATTTAAGAAGTGAATATGATCATTGTGTCTATTTTAAGCAGTTAAGTAATGGCATGTTCATTATCTTAGTGTTGTATGTTGACGATATGCTTTTAGCAAGCAAAAGCATTGAAGAAATCAACAGGTTGAAGACTCAGATGGAAAGGACGTTTGATATGAAAGATCTAGGAGCAGCAAGACAGATTTTGGGCATGGATATTTTCAAAGACAGGAGAAATGGTAAGCTGTGGCTATCACAATAGAAGTATATTGAGAAAATACTTTTGAGGTTTGGTATGAACAATGTGAAGCCTGTGTCAGTTCCTTTAGCTTCCCATTTTAATCTTTCTTCGAGTTTATGTCCTAATACAGATGAAGAAAAGGATTATATGTCTCGAATTCCATATGCCAATGTAGTAGGGTGTTTAATGTATGCGATGGTTTGTACTCGACCAGATATTTCACATGCAGTTGGGGTTGTCAGCAGGTATATGGAAAATCCGGGTAAAGAACACTGGTCAGCAGTGAGATGGGTGCTTCGGTATTTGAGAGGCACAAGTAGTTATTGTATTACTTACAATAAGAGTAGTGAATCTGTTTGCGGGTATGTTGATTATGATTTTGCAGGTGATTTGGATAAGAGAAGGTCAACTTCAGGGTATGTCTTTACTCTTGCAGGTGGAGCTATTAGCTGGATGTAAAAGCTACAAAACATTGTTGCTTTATCCACTACTGAAGCTGAATACATTGCTGCTTCGCATGCCTGCAAAGAGGCGGTCTGGCTGAAAGGTTTGCTTGGTGAGTTGGGTAGGTTACAAGACAACATCAAGTTACTGTGTGATAGTCAAAGTGCAATACATTTGGCTAAGAATCCCGCCTATCATAGTAAATCAAAGCATATACCGATCAAGTACCATTTTGTAAGACAGGTTATCACTGAAAGGGGAGTCTCTCTTGAAAAGGTGCATACAAAGGAGAATTGTGCAGACATGTTCACGAAACCAGTTTTGTTAGAGAAGCTACGCTGGTGATTGGCTTCTCTTGGCTTGCAGAAGAGATAAAATAATAATAACAGGGCATCAGGCTAATTGTTGTCAAGGTGGAGATTGTTGAGATTTTCTGTTTTCAATAAAATAGGCAAAATCTCAGTAGATGACAACAATAGGAATTAGTTCCTAGATTAGCTCCAATTTGTTGGGAGGGAGTTAATGCATCCTAAATTTGATGTGAGAGGATTTATGAGGCAGTTAGATTCTCTTTGCTATATAACAGGTATCCATACGGATTGTTTGGAGTGTGAGAGTTTGTGAGGAACCAAAATTGTAATGTAATCTCCTGATTAATAATAAGATTGTCGATGCCCTGTTAGGTGGACGTAGCCCAGATTGGTTGGGTGAACCACGTTAAATTCCTCTGTGTTTATGTGCATGATTTATTTGAATCATGAAGAGAAAAAATGAATTGTGAAATCAACCAATTAGATAATTATAATAGAGATGCAACCTTAAACTCTAAACATTCAATGCTTGGGAAAATAGGAATCACCAAAACATCCCTATAGTATTAGCATTTCAGAAACATCAAATATGCTATCTTCTTCCAAACCTTTAACTGTATTCGTTCAAACATCGCCTCCATGCAAAATGCTAATAAATGAAAGATGGTTGTACGTTAGACACCCTCGGTAGGAAAAACATGACCTTCCAGCTCGTTTGGATGCAATTGTAACCAGTACAAAAGAAGGAATTACACATTAGCATGTGCATTGAAGGCATCAAAGAACCATCTACAAAGCTACATGGGAAGCCACGGTAGATCTATCTAAAGGATGCTAGATTTCAGAAGAGAAGGCCTATCATTACCATTAGATCAATAATTAAAATCTTCTACAAATGCGGCCACCCTTCTATTAAGCTTTCAAATATTGCAAAATGTTATAGGACATTAAATGTCGGCCAATTAAACCCTTAAAACGAACAACGCAGATACCCTGTACCTCTGCAAGTCTGGAGGGAGTGATTACCAGGGTTCGACTTACCTAAAATACAAAGAAAGCGTTGCTGAAGACGTGCTGGCAAATGCAGGCGGGCTGGTAGCTAGCTCCCAACAACAGTCCGCAAAAGACGTGACCAGTTTGTGCATTCAGGAGCGAAAAAGGGTACCCTAAAAGCTGCCATATCTCCTATACCCATAAAATGTGTCACTTTTCACTATCTTCTCCCCTCTGTGATCACATCTATCACACAATACAGTTCATCACACAATGGAACTGGCCCTCCAATAGATCGAACACCTGATTCGATGATGGCATCAAGGTGTATAGTAGATCTTTAATTAACAGTTTCCCTCATGGCAACATATTTTCGAGGTCCGGGGCTCGTTTACTCTAACTCGTTTAGTTTTTTTTCCACTCACACGCTACACATGTCCCACGTTACGCGTGAAAAAGACTCCTGCGGATTTTTGAAGACGTACGTATTTCACTGGACTTTTTGTGTTTTATAATAGCATTTAAATATTTATTTTCATTTTAATAAACAATTTTAAGAATACTATGGTTTATAAATATTATATATCTGTAACTGCATATATAGCCATAGTTTAAAAAATCTATAGAATAATTTAGAAATTTTGGTAAAATTATAAAAAATTTGGGCAAAGATTTTTGAAACATTGGGTTAAAGTAGTCAAACTTCAATATTTTTGGTGGTTTTTGATGGGGCTGAATCCATTTTCACTATAAAAAATGCAATTCAAACATTCCAACTACATGATTTTTGAATTTTTTTACCAAATTCTAGCAAAAAATCTGTTGTCCGAACTATTCTGTTAATAAACAATTCCATTTATATAATATATATTTTTTATTAATCAATTTAATTATAAAAATAAAAGACAACAACTATTTTGTACATAAACCTGACACTTGAATTTGTATATATTATTATAAATATGTAAAATATTTAGTAAAAATTAAATATCATTCATTTAATATTATTATAATTAAATTAAAATTTTAAAATTTTTATTCAACAATAAATTTGAATTACCAAATTTGAATTCCATAAAATGTAAAAATAAATAAATTCAAAATATTTTAGTTCCAAAAAATTTTAAAAAACACATTTAAAAATAATTACCTATATATTTCAAAATTAACCAAATGTACTTGTAATTTGAGTAAGGGTGTGTTGCTTTAACCAAATGTACTTGTAATTTGTGTAAGGGTGTGTTGCTTTGGCTTATCTTGTTAAGCTCTACCTCTCTCTGGGCTATGAGGAGTATAAGCCACAATTCATTAATAGTTTTTTAAGGTTTGGGTACTAAACGAGAAACCAGTTTCATGTAGTTTCATGTATAATTCGGCAGAATTGCACGAATTGGCAAATATTGAATTTTTGGATTCAATTGGTCAAATTTGGTAACTAAGCAATAAATATACTTATAAACATAATAATTATAGAGAGATATTTATAAACATAATAATTATAGAGAGATATTCAATATTTAATTTTATAGAATATTTTAAAATTAAATTTGAAATTTATCATCTCTATTTCTTAATTAATTAAATATTTCACATTAAAGTAATAAATTATAAATCGTAACAATTTTGTCATTTTTAACATGTCAAGCATGATTACATGTGTTACTAGCGAATAGCATATCAAGACTTTGACCATTTGACATATACACATACGTAAGCAAACCCGCGTCTCTTGCTCAATGTCCCCACAAGAAGAGGAGACCCTTCACTGCCCGACTCGCTTTATGTTCTCAATATTGAATATTGAATATTGAATATCGATGAAACGCCAAAATTCCAGAGACGGGAAGGAAAGCCTCTTCAGTGTCGTACTCTCTTCATCTTCTGAATATTGATGGAATACAATTTCATCTACACTTTCATGTTGTGAATATTGATGGAATCATCAGAGGGTCAGTTCCATCTTCTCAATATTGATGGAATACAGTTTCATGTGCCAATAGTTCGATTTCATCGACAATTTCATGTTGTGAATATTGATGCAATCATCAGAGAGTGACTCGCCTCGTTTGCCAAAACGAAAGGCTTTCTAGAACTGCAATCTCTTCATGTCTTCAATGCCATCAGCTGCCAGATCATCCGAGCTACGCGTTTTAAGGATTTCACCGTCCACGGCATACATACGTTCACTTCTGAGGTACGCGTTTTCAGTATTCCAATCTCCGCACCAGGAGGCTGAAGCTGTCTATCACCAGCATCCAATTTTGTCAACAACTGTGCAATATATATATATATAATTAGAGTTGAATCGATGCTTTCAACTGTGCAATATATATAATTAGAGTTGAATCGATTCTTTCAACCCTACTTATATGGAGGAAATTCCCCCACATGCTCTTCCAAGCGGAGATCGCGCTGAAAGGTCGTGCCAATTTAAGGGAATCCGATTCCGAAAGTGGGGGAGTTGGGTAGCCGAGATTCGATTGCCAAGATCCCGACAGAAGTTATGGCTTGGATCATACACAACTGCGGAGCAGGCAGCCCGCGCCTTCGACGCCGCAGCGTATTGCCTTCGAGGGCCCAACGCCGTATTCAACTTTCCGGATTCAGTTCCATCTATTCCCTCTGCGTCTTCTTTATCCCGTCACCAGATTAAGCTCGCTGCTGCCAGATATGCTATCTTGGAAGAAGTGCCTGCCATTTCGCCTTCTGCGCATGAGAATGAGAATGCCAATGCCAATACGAAGAAGACGAAGAAGGAAAGGAAGGACGCTGCATTGCCATCGAGCTCGGCTTCTGTTCAAGAAACAGTAATGTCGTTGAGTGACAGTACCGAACATCAGCAAGAACACGAGTTGTCGTTGTGGGAGAATGTGCTTGCGGAATCAGGTGATTGCCTGGCGTGGAAGAATTTGGAGAGATTGCCATCAATTTGGGAGGAGGTGCAGGAGCAGCACCATGAAGAGGAGGACATGAGCAACTTCGACAATTTCACAGACCTGTGGAACTTCGATGATGTTTGAATTGCTTTCCGAGTTGAGGTCAAATATCGTTGATGGTTATTTTCAAATGAACTTTTACTTTTCCTGTCAAGTCTAATATCTTTGTGATTTATAAAATAGATTTATGATTTAAAAGCTAATGGATAATGCAGAACTTAAAATTTAAGTCATTACATATTGTTGTTTTAGAAATTTATTTGCCCATAAAGACAAAAATGAAAATTAACAAAAATACCAAAATAGAATTCATGTGAAGCTTGAAAGTTAAGACTGCAACTAATATTTTGATATTTTGATAATTTATTTATTTATTTTAGAATATTGCTTTCAAATAAAAATATAATAATTTCATACATTTAAAACTATATATATATATTAATTAAATAATGATAAATATTTCGAAGTATAGTTAAAACTACCTTATCACTCCAAGAAATGATTACGTTTTTTCCTCAAAAAGTCATCAAGATGTTAAAGACTATCATGGCAGTTCTACTTTTGTCAAATATGAATTTTAATCAACATAAAAGTAAATTTGAAATCGCCTAAGTAAGCATTCCAGAGTTTTACCGCATCACAAATTTATGATTTTTTCTTTAAAAGACTATTAACGTTACTCTTATTAAAAGATTTAGACGATTATGGTGTTCAATAAGTTTTGACATGAAGGTCAGGAAAGAGATAAAAAAGTCTTAGACCCGAAAGGTAAAAAAGAATGAATAGGCTTGAATTTGTGTCTCATCAAAGGCTTGAATGCAAATTACATATTGTTGCATTGCAATGAAATGCTTCAAATACTACACTTGACATTAGCTAAGAATAAATGCAATTAATAAGTTTGGAGAAACAATTATGTAAATGACACGAACCAGAGTGCAGATTACATATTGTTGCATTGCAATCGAATGCTACACTTGACATTAACGAGGAATAAATGCAATAAAGAAGTTTGGCAAAACAATTATGTAAATGACACGAATATAGAACACATTATATACTCCTCGCTTTTTAGCTATCTTTAAATTTGTTTCAATTTTTCCGAGCATACCACTGGTCACTTTTGTTTTTTGCTTGCTGTGTTCTAGAAAGTTATATCCCGACCAAGAAAGCCTTGCCCAATTACCGCAGTAATCGCAATCATTTCCGTGTGAGCGTGACAACTAGGAACAATAAAGATTCGTGGAAATAAAATTAGAATATTCCATTCCTATGCTAGATTGAAATTACCAGGGTACCTACAAAATAAAAATAACAAATTAACCAGAAAAAGAAACTAGTAAAGCAGCTTACCGATTGTTGCAGAGCAGTAAGTAATCCATCCGTCCACAACGCTTCGATTGCAGGTGATGACAATGCCATTTATGCCATCTCCCACCAAAAAATATTTATTTTCTGTTTTCATACCTCAATATTTAGCGATAAAACTAATTTCAAATGCACAGCTTCTTCGCTCTTCGCTGTGGGAGTTAAGAACACAGAGAAAGGCACATGATTGCAAGGCTAATTCGAGTGGGGCCAGTGAGCAAGGTTAATGCTCGTGCCATTAACTAACTTTGTTCAATGTGGGCGGTTAGATCCAAGCTTTACTAACCAATTTCAAATCTGTTGCCACCTCACCAAATAACACCGAATTCAAATCAACCTGTGAAGATATCTTAATTGTCTAACAAAAGATCTAAGGGTGCAAACGAATGACAGGTAGGCAATAGGGGAATCGTTTTCAAATAAAGACGCCTACGCCTACGGCGTAATTACAAAAATGAGATCCGCATAAATTTATTTCGATTTTCAGATGAATACAAACTGCATGACGCTGGTTACTCCACAACGCCGGTTATTGGTTTCTGTTATAAACAAGATTTAATTCAATTAATTTTAATATAATAATATAATATTATTTGATTCTAAACTGGTATATGAGATTTTGTTGTGGGTAAAACAAGGGATAAAGTATGTGATGATTTTTTTGTCATTTAAAATATATTTTTAATATATAAGTAAATTAAATTTTTTTTTATAAATGGGACACATTTATATTACACAATTCAAATCTTTATTAAAATATTGTACAAAATTTTGAACAAAATTATTGTAAAACAAGTATACTATATAACTTAGTACAAAAAGTAAGAATTTATTATAATTAGGATAAAAATGAATACTTGGTTTAGGTTCTAAATAGGGTAAAATAATATGATTATTTTATAAACTTATTGGTCTCATAAAAATATTGGATGCCTCCACTAAACATTACAATTGTTTGTATTTTGTTCATTACTTGTAATTAAAGGTTGTCCTATTTGCCAATTCCACTAGTTCACACATACAATAATGTATGTTTAATAAGACTAAATTTTGTTAATAAATTTTTTGAAAAGGTAGAAGAATTTGTTTGATTTGCTTTAGAATTATATATATATATATATATATATATATATATATATATATATATATATATATATATTGTTAATAAATCCTAATTGAGTGTCTAAATTACTTACTTGATTAGTCAAATGATAGCTATACTGGAATAGATTTTCAATGAGCTATTATTAGCTCAATTTTGAGTTCATGAAGGCCTCTAAAAGTGGCCTACAAGAGAAAGCTATGTTGTTTGCGCCCCCATTCTGCATTTTTTGACTAGTGTTGGAAGAATTGATTTTTGAGGGTTAAACTAGATCATTGTTCGTACTTCATATGTCCATTGTGTAGCAGAAAAGAAGATATTTCCAACGAACTATCATGAGCTCAATTTGCATTTCTAGTAGGCCTCCAAAAGTGACCAACAAGGAGACGATGCACTCCTGGGCTTGGCGCTACGCTCTTGGATTTCTTGCTTTGCGCTCCTGTGCTTGGCAATGCGCTCCTAAACTCGGTGTTGTGCTTCTTGTAGAGGCCTCCAAATGCAAAACGAATACCACCATTTGATTCTGAAGGCAACAAATATGCGATTTTGACACTTTGCAAAGAAAAATTGGAGAATTTGGCGAGGAGAAATGGCTAAAAACACCTCAAAAATGACATTTCTGCCTTCATTTTCAGGCAGGTGTTGCGCTCCTAAACAATATTAGGATATTCAACTTTTGAAGGGCTAAAATTAATCATTTTTTTGGAAACCAGGTAAATTTTTGGAAACTAGAGAGGACATGCTTTCCAATGATCTCTCATGAGCTCAATTTGGACATTGGAAACCCCCTCAAAAGTTGGCTTGAAGTTGGCATTGTGCTCCTGACCAATGACTGATATTCCTGATTTTTTCTTATTTTTCTGAGTTTGACAATGGAAAATCATGATTTTACTAATGTAAATGATAGATGTAAATGTAATTAGGTTAATTTTGAGTTACTTTAGGGTAAATACATTAGGTAAAATTATTTTTGAGGATGAATGAATCAGTTTCACCAAATTTAGGGATGAGTCAGCTTGACCATCTTTACAACTCAAGGATTCGACCCCTGAGGTTTGGATAAGTTGTTTCATGTCTATATCATTCACCTCTTCACTCATTTCAGAGGTGGGATACTGTTGTATTCATCAGAAACACTAGTGTATTCATATTTTGGTAGGAATATATCGGATGAGTTGTAGCTATTTTGGTGGGATTCTTGTGGTACTGTATTTTGACATAGTTTCTTCTTCTGTTGCATATGTATAAATGTTTTGTACTTTCCATGTTCATTCCACTTCTATTATATGTTTGATTCTCAAGTATGATAAGAAGAATACATATTTTATGCTCTATCTTGGGAGAATCATCATAAATTGTTTCATTTCTTCAATTTAAAAAGAATTCATGTATTGTCATTCTCTTTCTAGCACCTCACCAGTCTGACCCATTTCACCTAGGAACCCTAAAATGTTAGAGTTCCTACCCACCTTTCCCCATCATATGCCTGCAATTATGATCTTATTTTCCCTGACCTAGTTACCTCTTTGACCTAATTCACTCATCCAACACCCAAATCAACTAATCAAAACCCCTGTGCTACTGTACCTAGCCTAAAACCTAATTGATCGAACCTTCTTGTCTATGATCCCTTGGAGAGATCCCTCTCCTTCCTAGTAGGGCTAGCTACTTGGCGAGATCTTGGTTTGTGGTTACCTTTGCTGGTCTCTTCTCAGCGTTAGAGATCTAGTGGAGTGCTAACACAAACAACACAGAAATAAGTAAGAAGTGCTTTGGGATTTGCAGGCTATTACAAAAGATTCATTGAAAATTTTATTAAAATATCTCTACCACTATTAAAGTTACTTGCAAAATATGTTGAGTTTCAATGGACAACAAATTGTCAAAATGCATTTGAAATATTGAAATAAAAATTGTCAATAGCACCCATTCTTTGAGGACCAAACTGGTCATTTCTATTTCACATATCTACTAATGCTTCTAATACAAGTATATAAGCATCACTTGGACAAAAAGAAAATCAGTTTAAGTATGCCATATACTTCATAAGAAAAATTTAACTCTGGTAGAATTTAACTATACAATCAGAGAAAAAGAAATGTTAGTTGTTGTTCATGCATTCAATAAGTTTCAGCATTATATAACAGGTTATCATGTGTTCATTTATACCAACCATTCAACCATTAAATACTTCATGAAAAAATAAATTACAAATGGAAGAGTTACTAGATGGATGTTATTAATGTAGGAGTTCAATATTGTTGTTCAAGATCGACCAGGTAAAGATAATCAAGTAGGAGATTTTCTGTCAAGACTTCATTCACCTAGTGATCCAATTCATGTTCCAGACAATTTTCCAGATGAACATTTATTCACTATAACAACTAAAACCCCATGGTTTGCATATGTAGCTAATTATTTCTCATATGGAATATTACCATCCCATTTCACCAATAAGAAAAAAAGAAAAATAATCAGAGAAAGTGATAGATATAGTTGGATCAATGGTGACCTCTTTTATACTAGTTCTGATCTATTAATAAGAAAATGTGTTAGAGAAGATGAAATTCTATATATTTTGAAAACATGTCATGACGAGCCATGTGGTGGCCATTTTGTAGATAAGCAGACAACATACAAGGTGGAGGGGTATTAGTATTGTATATACTCATTCACATTGAGTTTAAATGTATGTATATCAATTTAAGTTTATTCCTTGGTGAAGTACAAATACAAATGTCCTTAACAAAGTTAAGGAGTGGGAAGAACGTAGTTGATAATAAATTGGATCAGACAGTATTAAGGATAGTTATATAAATCACTATCATCAATCTCTTAGATGATAATAAGACGATAAAATTGAAAGAGTAAGTGATGGAAAAGCAACATGAATTGTTAAAAATAAAAATAAAAATTAGTAAGTGGAGTTATTACATTATCATTATTTACTTTAATCCTTCTATGAGCATAGAGGGCTAATTTCCTCTCCTCTCTTAGGAAATCACTAAGAAGATGCAACTTGTATCTCGAGCTTTCCCATAACAAGATTGAATATGTTGAAAACCAACGAAGCTAAAGAAGAATGAAATGACATTGAAGTGATATTGTTTTTCATTGAGAGGTAGGTTGTTTATAAATGATTAAAGATATATATAAATGTCTACATGCCCAGAATCCCCTTCTGGATTTGACAAAGATAGGTTTATTGGTACGTAGATATGTAAATGAAGTAAAAATTCAAGTTTTTCAATAAGCTATAAAAATGGATACATGCCTCGAATCCCCTTCTAAATTTGACAAAGATAGGTTTATTGGTATTATAGAAGCACAAAGTCAAATTTCTCAATAAGCTTAGTCAAACTTGCTATGAAAAAGGCATTTCAATGAGATATAAAGAAGGTGAAATGAACATAGGAGAATGGATATGTCTTCATGGTTGTGTTGCTAAATACTCACATGTTACTACTATTAGAGGGAAAGTTCTTAGTTGCAGGCCACATATATAAATTCAACATCTATAAATTCAACTAAAACTCAAATTCCTTGGCCAATTGATAATTTGGGAGAAGGGAACATACAATTTTTATGTAGTTTATTCTTTCTTTCTGATGTACTAATAAATCTCTGCCTTGTATTATTTTGAACCATAATGGAATGCATATGTGGTTTTGTAGTTTCTTTCTTAAAAGTTACTTGAAGTAACTTCTTCTCATTAGCATATTTTCTCTATTTTCCTACACGAAGGTGTTTGGCAGTTTTAAATTTGGGTAGCTATAGAATTGAAGGGTCACATTATATTGAAATCGATGGTTTCTCGAACTTGGATTGGAGGTTAGTGTTGAAACATTTTAACCTATATTATTTGTACCTTTAGGAAATAAGATGCACTTGAAAATACTAATTGGGTTTGAAATCATACCATAAAATGATTGACATATTTTTTAATTACCATAATTTTTTAGAGAATTCATACAAATATTTGTAATGGTTGAAAATTATATAATAATGAAAATAAAATATACATGGCTCTAAATTGTGAAAAATAATACAAACTAGGACTTGGTAACATATTTGTTGAGGGGGAAGAGAATTAATTTTTTCATCCTTGTACTTTTTTATAATGGAATTGATGAAAATAGTTGATGCCTCAAGATTCAATTAATCTTAACCGTGCACAAATTTTATCTCAATTTCATATGTAGTAAAGTAATGATAAGAACTCGAAAACAAACTTCTCCTTCTCATGACTAATAGGTACATTCACTTTGGTTATGCCTTAATCTATCGATTCAAAAATCATAGGTCATTTTTCCAATGATAAGACATTATCAACTTTATTATTTTTAAGCATTCCATGCTAGTGGTTAAAATATGTAAAAATAGTGAAGTTGAAACTAAAATTGATAAAAATTAGAAGAACATTAAACATTACATTAGTAAATCATATAATGAAAATTATAAAGAATTTTTTTAATAATTATTAAAAGAAATAATAATAATAAAACCTATATGGAATTAATGAAGAACAAATCAAAATAAATTAAATTAATAATAACTTAAAATTGAATCAAAATATGTGAAAATTTGATTTTTTGCTTGTCATAAACATGTGACTTTTTTTAAAGTAATTACGCCGTAAGGCGTTCTTATTGAAAACAACTCCCCTAGCTTCCATTGTGTCCATGTCTGAGCCATTGGATCAAATGTTAGATGATTGAAATGTTTTAGAACATTAGATCCACAAGTAAATATTTTTATATATGTTTTTTATAATGTTAGTTTTTTATATCATGTTTAACATTTTAACTATGTCGAATTACACAAAAATAAAAATAAAAGCAAATTAAATAAAGAGATTGCCATAATGTAATGAACATTTTAACAAGGTTAAAATAAAATTAAAAATAAAATAATAAGATAAAATAATAATAAAATATAAAATCAGCCCATGGTATTGACCCATGGTATCTATGTGGAATGTAGTTTATTTAAAGGAGGAAATTAAGATGGCCTAGCGAATTGATCCATCTCATAAATAATATAGATCTAAACTAATTATTTAATAAAATAATTTTTAAATGTTTATAAACATTATTCTTTAAAAGTTTTACTTGATAATCTAAATATACACAGTTTTTCTTGTTTTATATTATTTTTGTTATAACTATTTTATTATTATAGGAATACATGGTTTTTTTTTATATACTATTTATGTTACATATGTTTTAATATTCATAAGTAGAGTTTCTTAATATATAGAAAATTAAATTAATAATGAAATTTTATAGAATATGTGATTTTTTTTAATTTCCAAATTAGACATAATTTATCTTGAGCAATAATGATGAATGTTCATAATCCTTATTTCCTAAATAACACTAAATTTTTCTTTAATTACTTAATTATAATAGTTTGTAGCTACATACATACTCTTTTTGGTTTTTTTTATTAATGAATATCAAATTTCTTCCCTTAAAAATAAACTATATACATATCTTGAATTACCTAATTGTATCTAAAAAATATTACATGTTTTTTACTTTATAATCATAAATAATTTTCATATTATATGATTTCAAACATGCTCAACTTTTTATTATAAAATTTGAAACAATGTTTTTCACTAAATAATTTTAGCTTTTATAAAAAATTTATTTTTCAATTCCAAACAAAAATTACAAAAGAAAAAACTCACTCAATCCTTACTAAAAATTATAGTTTTACAAAATTGACACTATGTGATTAACAATAGAGTAAGTGGAGAGAACCCTAAGAGGTTTTTTGTAAAAGTTTTATCATAACCTTTCCATCCATCCAATATATATTGTAGAGTCTTCTAAAGAGAGAGTATACTCTAGTTGATAACTTGATCCACAATCAAAGAAAATGGCTATGGATTTCAGAGGTTATTAGTTGATAACTTGATCCACAATCAAAGAAAATGACTAGGGATATAACAAGTTATAAAGCCCACTCGTGTTGGGGAGATCACACTGTAAAATCAAATATTCCCGTGTAAAATAAAAATAATAAAATAAAATAATAATAAAATATAAAAACAACCCATGGTATTCATGTGGGATGCAGTTTATTTAAAAAGGGAAATTGAGATGGCCTAAATAAATCTGAACTCTGGATCTACCAAGAGCCAAGAGAGATCCAATGTCTTGATATGCAAACCTCTTTTAGAGTGAAAAAATAATTGATCCCTATGATAAATAATATAGATCTAAACTAATTATTTAATAAAATTATTTTTAAATGTTAATAATCATTATTATTTTAAATTTTACTTAATAAAATGTATCTACATTTTCATACATCCAAATATAAATAGTTTTTCTTATTCTATATTATTTTTGTCACGACTATTTTATTATTCCAAAAATACACGGTTTTCTTGTTATATATTATGTATGTTAGAATTGTTTTATTATTCATGAGTAGTATTTCTTAATGTATAAAAAAATTAAATTAATACTGATTTTTTTAAAAATATATGATATTTTTTAAATTTCCAAATTATTTCACACGACATGATTTATCTTGAGCAATAATTATGAATGCTCATAATTCTCATTTCTTAAATAACACTAAATTTACCTTTAATTACTTAGTTGTAATATTTTGTAACTACATAACCATTTTTAACTACATACATACTCTTTCGGATATTTTTTGTTAATGAAAATCGAATTTCTTCCATTTAAAAAAAACTAAAATATTAAATGTTTTTTACTTTATAATCATAAACAAATTTCATATTATATGATGTAACATACACCATTAACTTCACAGGGAAATGTAAGGAGTTAAAATTTTTTATACAAGTTACTCATCATTACATAGAATGTTTAACAGTTCACAGTGTAATTTTATAAATAAGAATAGTAAACTCCTTAACCCTTAACAACCTCCATTACAGTATATTAACTTAATACTATATGATGTAACCATCCATTCATCTTATTACTCATATAGTCATCACATAATTGCCATTATGAACATCATAACAAGAAAGAAATCAACCTCATCATCTGGACAAAATAATCAATCACACCATTGAACACCAATATACCCTGGAAACCCCGTAGGGTGAAAACCAACAAACGTTTAATTTTATTATTAAACGCTCGTGAGGGTGTTCAACCCATCACTCAATGGCTTATAAGGGAGACCATCCCTTAACCATCGTTTATATAATCTTACAAGGAAATATGAAAATATCTAGCTTAAAGCCATTACAATAAATATGATACAATTTACCCTCTGGTCTTCATATGATCAGATCTTCAGATCTTGGTGGCATGGATGTACCTCCAATGGACCATCGTACATTGAACCTTCCTGCAACTTGCACTCATTTGCATGAATATTAATCATTTACCTGCCACCAGGACAAGCATAATATTCCTTCGTACATGTCACCATCATTCCCTGCTATGATGCCTTCAACATAAAATGATGTCAAGATTCATAAAGTATTAATCAATGTGTAATCATGAAAAACAAGTAAATTACCTTGTCATTCTCTCTTTAATAACACATACCTCATATGTGTTGGTTATAGGTCATCACAATAAATAATGCTTACGTTGCATAAGCACACATTCCTGCAAGACAATGGCTACATCTCCCAATATTTTCTTTAAAATAAACTGATACATAAGCTAAGATATTTATGCATGTGACTTACATACATTTAATAGAAATAGCTAACCCTTAGGCTATTACCTTTAGTGCATGGAATGCAAGCTAACATAACAATTGTTTCCTCCATGCATGTGAATGCATACCGATTCCAAAAGATTGTCCCTAAAGGAGTGCTTACACAACGAAGCACATAACCTCCTTCACGAGTCTTTACAAAGAAAGTCTCAATGCTAGTGAGCATGTAAAAATATGTAAAAATACACAATGAAGAGTATAAATACATGTCCCATTTTCAAGATTATACTAACAATCATATTCAATGTAGTTTTAATACTAGAAGTTATCTTTCTACATAACTATGTGTATATTTTTTTTCAATAAAAGTTAATACATATATTGCATGTATATGCAAGATCTTCCTCCAAAAGGAATTTAACATCATAATCATGATAATGTAAAATAATCACTTAGTTCATTCATCTAAGGAATAAAACTGTTTTGTTCCTTTAAACATTAATAAATAACTTAACTTTACCAACACCATGGTAACTTATTCATGGATTTATCAAATAACTAATATTTGCAAACACCATGGTAATCTACCCATGGTTTTATGAAATAATTAATCTTTGTCAACACCATTAAAAACTATCCATGGTTTTATGAAACTATCCATGGATTTATTAATTAATCTTTACCATTACCATGGTAAACTATCCATGGATTTATTAAAAAATTATTATTCACAACATGGTTAATGAATAGAATATTAATGTGAGAAACTTCTCTTTTCTTGTTCACTATACATGAACATAATTCAAAAGTCACTCTCCTTAATCTATTCAAGAAAAGACTTGTTATCACTTCTTAATTTAATGAGTACAAAACAAAGAATCTCTTTTTAAATTAAGAGCATTCCTCTTCTATTTTCGTGCTTATGTAAATATTTTTATGAAAGAGTTACCCTCTTTGAATCTATTCAAGAAAATCTCTTTTAGAAATAAAGTGCATAACTAACCCTTATTTGGGCATAAGAGCTAGATAGACCTTCTAAAATAATAACAAAGTTAACATGTAACCTTTGCAAACCCTTGCAAAGGAATTAAGGCAATGGACTTATCTTCTACTCCCAAGATAAATCCATTCTTATGAAAATAGTCAACAATAAATTTGTTTATCGAATCCCAATAAACTAATGAAATACCATTTTCTTGACATATGTAATTTATATCCAGAAATATAAAAAAGATCATTGGAATTTCTATTTTCTAATAATATTTTTGCAGAAAACTATATGATATATAATTTTTATTTATATCTTTCTTCTCACAACAAAAGATTATATAATGAAAATTAGCCAAAATACTTATCTTGGCAATCATGATATATATAATCTTCTCTTATACCTTTTAACTCACAAAGAGAAATACGATATCATAAAGAAAGTAAACCAGAGTCACTTACCTTGGCAGTCGACTCTCATTCCAAAGGCATATTTGAATCCTTTCTCTCATCCCTTAATGCACAGAAAGTGTCCAAAACCATTTGTCTGTATGATGCCATGCAATAAATGGGTCTGTAAGTCGAAAACTCTTGTTAACAAAACACTGTAGCAGTATCTCTGCCATGTACACGCTACCACAGTATACGCACACGGTCTTGAATCTGGACATGGAGCTGGATTTACTCCCTTCAAGTTTCATCTCTATCTCCATTGATTAGTTTCAGTCTATCGATACCCTAAAACCCAAAAGATCTAAGGCTCTCCCTTTGCAGGGAAATGTGTTCTCTTTTCCCTTTCTGTTTGAACGCGCCTCTGTGAATCGCATGGTTCGTAATCCAAGATGACATGACTCGTTATCTGTAAGGGCGTTTTACCACTTTTGTATTGTTTCCCATAAATAAATGATACTCGTTCAACAATTCGTTTTCCATTAACTGATTCAAGAATTCGTTCATATTTAACTGATTCTTGAAACAACTATTTTTGTAAAACATGGTAACTATTGTAATTTACAATAGTTTACGTGGGTGTTACATACTCCCCCCCTTAAGAGAACACCGTCCTCGATGTGCTTCTCTCACTAAAATTTAAACTTATACTCATGGTATAATAATATAAACAACCAAAAGGGCGTCCTTTCCCTTCACAATGAAACACTTTTGTTTCCTTAAATGCCATTAATTGAGACAATATTGTTTTCATAAGCATGTATAGCGCAAAGAATATTTCATTTTCATTTCTAACTGCTTATTCCTTATTCATCTTTCCAATTACTATTGAAAGAAATGATGGCTTTTACGTAAGCTCTCATAGAATGGTTGAACACCCATCAATAGTTTCTGGAAAGAGCCTGTAATGTATGACTAACCATTCAATCACATTAGTCACATAGTCTCAATGAAATAAAAACACTTGCAACTATAAACAATTCTTGCAATATAAAGAGATGTTTTAATCAAAGTATTTCCATAAGTACTCAGAGAGAACCAACCCTCTCATCAATGCATCACGTGCACACTGTCTTAGCTCCTACTAACGACATCCATACAGTACTTAAAAAGTACTCAGAGAGAATCTAGCTCTCTAATCGTACCAATGGTCAATCCTTGCACCATAGGCATATCCTAGCATCTGCTAAGACATTCAAACAAATTAGTAATATTGTAAATGAATTTATACATTCAGTAATTCATTTTCCGAGCGCTAAGCTCTTTATACTTATCTGGAATTTTAGTCTTTCAAGCTGTGGTCCTCCCAACCATCAAGTGAGGCAATTACGTCCTCCACTTGCCCCCTAGCTCCAGAATCTAGATAGTGTCACAGGTCAACAGTGGTTTCTTTTGCTATGACATCGGGATGGCCAATCCAGTCACACTCAGAAAAGCCTGGAAGAGAAATTCGGGACAGTCCGGTCCAATTCTCCAATTCTAGTCATACTTAGATGTTTTTGGCTTTACAAGGGTTGCTGGAAGCTATTTTCTACTGGTCCCAACTAGCTCGAGAAAATACTCCCCCTTTACCAATTTCACAAAACGCCTACTCCTCCCCGGGGATCCAGCTTATCCTCAGAGGAGTAGGTAACTGCCTTTCCAACTGTCCCCAACCACTTCCTATTCTTGGAACATTTTTACCATCAGCTTAAAAAGATTTTCTTTCATAATTAATTTCAGCAAATTAAATAATTTTCTTTATCAACAGTGATGCTTTAAGTTTTTCTTGTCAGATAAAAGAAAATTAAACAAATTGTCTTGAACTAGTTAATACTAGTTAACTTTAATGAAGATGTTATAACTTCCCCCCCTGAAAGTAACATACATGTGTTGTATAGTATTATTTCTGAACTAACAAAATCTTTCACATTAAAACATGATACTTTAACATTTACTGTTGCAATTCTCATTGCAAGGCTTGCGATGTTTCATTTTTCACAGATCTTATGTTTCTATTAAGCTACCCATGTTTACTATAAGAAACAATGCTAATTGTAAATATGTATTTCTCAAGCACATATTATCTTATGCAAACATTTCCAATTCTCATAATGTTCTGTTCCAACAGACTGACATACGAAGTAATTATCATAATCACTTGTTCACAACTTTCAAATAGCTTTAGTCAAAATCGATTCATGCATATAACCTTCATTAGTTATTCAGTCATAACTAGTCAATAGTTTTAATGCATCCATGACGACTCATGCAAACACTAGTTAGTCAACTAGTCATTAAGTTAAGTTTCATAACTTGATCCATTAAGAGACTTCATTCAATTTGATTTTAACACTCTATCATTTTATATAAGGACTTTCCTCATCTTTTGCATTCATGCATTAGTTTCACACACCATCACTATACACATTCATCTTTTTAAAGTAGTGCATGGTAACTTAGAAATTTTTATTGCATGCAAAAACAACTACTTCTTTTCCAACTCAAATGAAAGGTAGCTATTTTTCTTTCATGTTTTTTTATACTTTATTTCCTAAAGAAATAAGGCATAATACACATATTAACCTCATATGCATATTCTTATCCGAAAAAAAGTATATTATAATAGCATGCATTGTTTAAAAACTCTCTTAAATGGAAGCTAATCTCATGCAATGCCATGTATGTAACAATTCATTTTTAAAGGAATCAACATGCATATGCATAGACTTCTTAAAATAAAATAAAATAAAATACTTATTTTTATTTCATTTGAAGGACTTCTCTCCCTACTGCAATACTCATCATCATCAGGAATTCACATTGCTCCTCCACAACAATGTTTTCTTTTAGCAGCATCGATAATATTTTATAGCATGATTAGATAAAACCTTAATCAACAAATAATTAATCCTTAATCGATAAATAATCACTCTTTGAGTGATCCTTTAACACCTATTCATGTGCATATATAAGATGTAAATGCGATGTCACAACATGCTTTCTGCTAACATCTCTACATTAGTGTGAGTAACTAATTATCAATTCATGTCAAATAACTCTCACACTATTATGACATTTTTCACACACGCACACATTCGTACAAGACAAATCACTATATCTATTCAGAAACTCCTTGAATGGAAAATGACACAATGTGCATTCGCTTTACTTAAACTTTAACAAAGAACCACCACTTTAGATTTTGCCTTTGGAACATGAAAATATAATAAAGCTAACACATTGGTTGTTCTTCCTATGCATACAATGCATAAAGATTCTAATCTTAATTTCCCAACAGAGTACTTAACATAATCGAGTAGGAAAAACTCATGATTCCTCTTCGAGGACACATAACATAATAGGTATGCAAAACATGGTTTTCTTTTCCATAAAACTAATGGAATAAAACATAAGAATACATACCTTATTCTCGAAATATTATACCTATATTAGCCATGTATATATTTCAAGGAAAACAAAACATTACTCTAGTTTTTATACATGTAATTCATCTTCTTTGCCCAAAAAATATTTTCTAAAGTATGATAACAAAACATGTTATCATTTCCACATATAGACTTATGTTCTTTCCGATGAAATCTAATACAACTATTGCATGCAAAGAACCTTGTTCCTCTGTGATTCTACATGCAAGTTGCTCATGCTTTGCTTCCAGGAATTTACCATAGATAGCCTCTTTTATGCATAAAAACTATGCAACACTAACAAGGTCAACTTAACCTTTAATATACCTAAATCAAGAAGTTGACATAATACATCTAGCAATGTAGTATATTCAAGAGGTTATTCTCTTTAGCCTATATTTATTTTCAAGAAAAGAACTTAGATTCCTTATCATTTAACACGCAAGTACGAAATCCCTTTTAAAACAAATCAATCTTCATATCTTTTCTTAAATAGGATATATATAAAGGCAAGCAAGTTTACTTATTTATGTTTTACTACTGCTCACACCTTTCAAGATACATACTAGTAATCTTTGCAAGAACTCACATGGCTTCGTCTCAGCAAAAATAGCATAGTATTTTGGTCTTTTACCATGGTATATCTTTCTAAAAGATTATCATATTAGCAATGCTTTATCACTTTCCAAAAGAATTAGCACAATCTTGCATATTAAGTAGAACCACATTTTACTCTATATTTGTCTCCTTCAGTTGCAAGATTTACGCGCAAGATTTATTTTCAAGATATACATATTTATTTCCGAGAAAAATCAAATGTATATTAGATAAATTTTCAAGAGAAACACGCACATGTTTCATTTTTCAAGAAACCAAAATCCCATCTCCTTTCATGGAAACTTCAACATAACAATGGAAGTTTTATGTACATGGAAAATACATATCATTCTTTAAAGAAACTCTAACTCAAAAATTATTTACTTTTCCGCATTTTCCATAAATGCAATAACTAGTGTTTCAAGAAAAGAAAGATAATAATACTTATCTCTTGAAACTCTTTGTTCAACTTGGATAAGAGATGCGGTGCCTTCCTTCACATAAGCGCATTTCCTCTTGAATCCCTCAATTTCTTTTCGCTAACTCCCAAAGGCGCCAGTGTTGCAACCTTTAGCTCTGATACCACTTGTAACATACACCATTAACTTCACAGGGAAATGTAAGGAGTTAAAATTTTTTATACAAGTTACTCATCATTACACAGAATGTTTAACAGTTCACAGTGTAATTTTATAAATAAGAATAGTAAACTCCTTAACCCTTAACAACCTCCATTACAGTATATTAACTTAATACTATATGATGTAACCATCCATTCATCTCATTACTCATATAGTCATCACATAATTGCCATTATGAACATCATAACAAGAAAGGAATCAACGAATCAACCTCATCATCTGGACACAATAATCAATCACACCATTGAACACCAATATACCCTGGAAACCCCGTAGGGTGAAAACCAGCAAACGTTTAATTTTATTATTAAATGCTCGTGAGGGTGTTCAGCCCATCACTCAATGGCTTATAAGGGAGACCATCCCTTAACCATCGTTTATATAATCTTACAAGGAAATATGCAAATATCTAGCTTAAAGCCATTACAATAAATATGATACCATTTACCCTCTGGTCTTCATATCTTCAGATCTTCAGATCTTGGTGGCATGGATGTACCTCCAATGGACCATCGTACATTGGACTTTCCTGCAACTCGCACTCCTCTGCATGAACTTAATCATTTACTTGCCACCAGGACAAGCATAATATTCCTTCGTACATGTCACCATCATTCCCTGCTATGATGCCTTCAACATAAAATGATGTCGAGATTCATAAAGTATTAATCAATGAGTAATCATGACAAACAAGTAAAGTACCTTGTCATTCTCTCTTTAATAACACATACCTCATATGTGCTGGTTATAAGTCATCACAATAACTAATGCTTACGTCGCATAAGCACATTCCTGCAAGACAATGGCTACATCTCCTAAGCTTTCTTTAAAATAAATTGATACATCAATTAAGATATTTATGCATGTGATTTACATAAGTTTAATAAAAATAGCTAACCCTTAAGTTATTATCTTTAGTGCATGGAATGCAAGCTAACATAACAATTGTTTCCTCCATGCATGCGAATGCATACCGATTCCAAAAGACTCTCGCTAAAGGAGTGCTTACACAATGAAGCACATAACCTTCTTCACGAGTCTTTCCAAAGAAAGTCTCATTGCTAGTGAGCATGTAAACATATGTAAAAATACGCAATGAAGAGTATAAATACATGTCTCATTTTCAAGACTATACTAATAATCATATTCAATGTAGTTTTAATACTACAAGCTATCTTTCTACATACATATGTGTATATTCTTTTTCAATAAAAATTAATACATATATTGCATGTATATGCGAGATCTTCCTCCAAAAGGAATTTAACATCATAATCATGATAATGTAAAATAATCACTTAGTTTATCCATCTAAGGAAAAAAACTGTTTTGTTTCCTTTAACCATTAATAAATAACTTAACTTTACCAACACCATGGTAATTTATTCATGGATTTATTAAATAACTAATATTTGCAAACACCATGGTATTCTACCCATGGTTTTATGAAATAATTAATCTTTGTCAACACCATGGAAAAACTACCCATGGTTTTATGAAACTATCCATGGATTTATTAATTAATCTTTACCATTACCATGGTAAACTATCCATGGATTTATTAAATAATTATTATTCACAACATGGTTAATGAATAGAATATTAATGTGAGAAACTTCTCTTTTCTTGTTCACTATACATGAACATAATTCAAAAGTCACTCTCTTTAATCTATTCAAGAAAATACTTGTTATCACTTCTTAATTTAATGAGTACAAAACAAAGAATCTCTTTTTAAAATAAGAGCATTCCTCTTCTATTTTCTTGCTTATGTAAATATTTTTATTAAAGAGTTACCCTCTTTGAATCTATTCAAGAAAATCTCTTTTAGAAATAAAGTGCATAACTAACCCTTATTTGGGCATAAGAGCTAGATAGACCTTCTAAAATAATAACAAAGTTAACATATAACCTTTGCAAACCCTTGCAAAGGAATTAAGGCAATGGAATTATCTTCTACTCCCAAGATAAATCCATTCTTATGAAAATAGTCAACAATAAATTTGTTTATCGAATGCCAATAAATTAATGAAATACCATTTTCTTGACATATGTAACTTATATCCAGAAATATAAAAAAGATCATTAGTATTTCTATTTTCTAATAATATTTTTGCAGAAAAATATATGATATATAATTTTTATTTATATCTTTCTTCTCACAACAAAAGATTATATAATGAAAATTAGCCAAAATACTTATCTTGGCAATCATGATATATATAATCTTCTCTTATACCTTTTAACTCACAAAGAGAAAGACGATATCATAAATAAAGTAAACCAGAGTCACTTACCTTGGCAGTGACTCTCATTCCAAAGGCATATTTGAATCCTTTCTCTCGTCCATTAATGCACAAAAAGTGTCTGTATGATGCCATGCAATAAATGGGTATGTAGGTCGAAAACTCTTGTTAACAAAACACTGTAGCAGTATCTCTGCCATGTACACGCTGCCACAGTATACGCACACGGTCTTGAATCTGGACATGGAGCTGGATTTACTCCCTTCAAGTTTCATCTCTATCTCCATTGATTAGTTTCAGTCTATCGATACCCTAAAACCCAAAAGATCTAAGGCTCTCCCTTTGCAGGGAAATGTGTTCTCTTTTCCCTTTCTGTTTGAACACGCCTTTGTGAATCCCAAGGTTCGTAATCCAAGATGACATGACTCGTTATCTGTAAGGGCGTTTTACCACTTTTGTATTGTTTCCCATAAATAAATGATACTCGTTTAGGAATTCGTTTTCCATTAACTGATTCAAGAATTCGTTCATATTTAACTGATTCTTGAAACAACTATTTTTGTAAAACATGGTAACTATTGTAATTTACAATAGTTTACGTGGGTGTTACATATGATGTCAAACTTACTCAACTTTTTATTCTTAAATTTTAGAGAAAGTTTTTAAGTACATAATTTTCATAAACAAAATAGACTATGAGAAAGTCAATATTATGGTATAATAACTGATTTTTGAATCATTGTGACAAGCAAAAAATCACAGTAGCTCACAGAATATATCTAATGCTATAAGGATTTGAGATGATAACAAAGCTTTGAATCATGATAACTAGGTGAAAACCAAAACTAAATTGTAGCCATAAACAAAAAATCACAACAACTCACATAATATATCCAAAGTTGCAATGAACCCCATACATAGTGATGGACCTCATGGGAATTAAAGTGCACATAGAACACCACCCTAAAAATTTTAATTTATAATAACCTAAGATGTCTAGATTGGATGATGAGGTGGGGTGGTACAGTAATTGAGGATGCTTCTTAAAAGGTAAGTGAATCTAGATACTCTATCCATCCACCAAAGCTATAAAAAGTGAGACTTGCAGATTATAGTTTTAAAAAAATGACACTATGTGATTAAGAATAAGTTACAAACATAGGTAATCAGAGGAATCATTATACATGAGTGCCATGGTAATTAATGTGATTCTTTATACTATTCTTATTTAAAATAGTATTTCATATTTCTATTTTTTAAAATTAATATTGATAAATGTGTTGTAATATTTTTATTTAAAATAGTAATTTATATTTGTATTTTTTTAAATGGATATTGTTAAATGTGTAATTGAATAAAATGAATTAAATTGATATTCTAATTTTTAAGATATTTATTTCGAAAATTCAAAGTACGGTGAGTTTTTATTAAACTTTACTTTAGATGTGCAGAGAATGAATCTATCTCAAGTCTCAAACAAGATTCTTCATTCTCTTCTTATTCTAGCTTGCATGAGGACACTCCTCCTCTCATTTTCCTTGCACAAATTTAAACTATGAGGCACAAGTTAGTTGTTTCATATATTAACATTTAGATATGATAAGAAAAATGTGATACTCTATTGTAATTTTCTCACAAATGTTATGGAAAGTGTTCCCTAAATCATGACAATTTCATGGTTAATGTAGTATAAGCTACATGTAAATTTGCAGTCTTGTATACAAGATCAAGAAAGCTATGCCCAATATCCAACACAATAGAGAAAGACATGCTCACCAATTCAACAATTGCTTCTCAATCTATCTCAGTGCTAGAGTTGTTTTCTCAATAAACTTGTTTTTACTGCTCTAAAAAAAGTGTGATACTGTGTTATAATTTTCAATACCAATGTGTTGGATTTTTTCCTTAATAAACTTGTTTTTTTGCTCTTAACTGATGAAATCCATCGTTGCTTCATATAGGAGAATTTAGCTATGTCAATAAAAGTGTGATATTGTGTTATAATTTTCTCTACAAATGTGTTGGATTTTTTCCACAATAAACTTGTTTTTACTGCTCGTAAGTGATGAAATCCATCATTGTTGCATATAGGAGTTTTTAGCTCTGATAAGAAAAGTGTGATACTCTGTTATAATTTTCTCTACAAATGTGATGGAAAGGGTGCCATGAATGTTGGAAATTTCATGATTAATGTAATATAAGATAAATACAAATTCATTTCTTCTACACAAGATCAAGAAAGCTATGTTGAGTAGCCAACACCACAGAACAAGACATGTTTGCCAATTCCATAAATGCTATTGAATCTCTCTCGATGTTGGAGTTGTTTTCTTAATAGACTTATTTTTATTGCTCTTGAAGTGATAAAGCCACCTCTCCATACATTTTTTACTATCTTCACAAAGAACAAAACAAACCCACTTCATATGGGCGATACTGGAAAAAAACAAGAACACTGCAGACACTAGGGAGAGACTTCACTTGTTTTATTTGGACGTGTTGCAGGCTGACATTTACTATTATACAAGTTGTGCATCAAATTATTATGTAAAAATTGTGCCAAGAAGTTTTTAAATTATTGCTCTTCAGCTATATCTTATAAGTTTAGTATGTTTTCAATCAAAAAGAGGCTTCGGAGTTTAAGAAATGTATCTTTCTGGTTGATAACTCTTATCATCAATATCTTTGAAACCTCCATGACGTGTTTCCATGGAAACAAAATTTTCCTTTCATTCTTTCACAATGGCTCCTTCTCTGCAACATCTTATTTCTTTTAGGCTACTCTTTCTTATACTATTGCCTTATAGCGTTTCTTTTGCAACATGTGGTCCAATTGCTAGTTATATTATTTAAAGGTAATTTTTTAATCAAGCCTTTATTGCTAAATGGTTAATTTACTATGAGAAGATCATTTTTTAATGGAAAAATTTAAACATAAGGTTTTTTTGAGGAGAAACATAAAGACCTAAAAGGTCAAAAATTTGGTATGACCCTTTGTTCTACAACCCAATATGAGAGGGATGTGTAAGTTTGTATGTCCCTTAGGTTCCCTTTAAAATAAAAATAAAAGCTAAAAATTATGTTTTAAATTAAAAAATAATGTATGCTATTAAAAGTAAATAAATGTGTGAGTAAAAGATTTAAATCTTTTATTGATAAATATTTAGATATACATGTTATGTAAAATATTTTAACGTCAATTATATACACATCATATATTATTTTTAACAAATTATATATATATCATGAAAAAATTAAATTTTTATGCATAAAAATACAATTTAAACAATAAAAAATAACACATTATATTTTATATTATAAGAATATTTGTACTTAAAAAATTTAATCCCTTAAACTCATTTTAAATCTCTAATTAAAATAAATCTATACTAATAACCATACAAGTATACTAATAACCGGACAAGTAGAAACATAAACATGTTACTTTCGTTTCACATAATAAAAATACTCGAGAAGAGATTTACGAGGTCCAGGCATAATGAATGTGGCCTGCCGTAATTTTATGCGCAGTGGAGCAGTGTAAAATGAAATGGGATGAGTTTAACTAGTTTAGATTTTTCCCACTCACACTGTGCACCTAAGTTATGCGGGAAAATAATTTGACTTCGACGGAGTGTAAAATGGAATGGGACGAGTTTAACTAGTTTAGATTTTTCCCACTCACACTGTGCACCTACGTTACGCGGGAAAATAATTTGACTTCGACGGAGTGTAAAATGGAATGGGATGAGTTTAACTAGTTTAGATTTTTCCCACTCAACTTCGACGGATTTTCAAAGACGTGACAGGTATCCCAAATAATTTTAGTTGGCCGGTCTCTAAATCCTTATCCTCATTTCAGGTTTAAAAACCATAATATGACTATATATATATATTAATATTAATTCATATTATATAGATTATTAGTTCATATATATAATTTTAATTAATTTAATTATTAATCAAAATATAATTAGTTTTTTTTGGTTTATAGTATTATAATTGTTATAAAAATTTTAATTATTTATTTTATAATGATTAGATTTAAGATTTTTGTGGTACATAATGTAAATAATTTTTTTTCCCAAATTAATCATATTATTAAGATTAGATTTAATAATTATTATTGATAATTAAATTAAAATTTTAAAAAATTTATTCAAGTTAAAATATATTCATAAACATAATTATTAGACATTATAAAATATTCCTAATATAAAATAACAATGTTAAATCTAAAACTTTTGTAATCTATAAGATAGATAAAATTTTATAGATAAATGTCTTTAGAATTAATTATATTATTAATCATATTTTAATGATTTAATTAATCCTAAAAACATTTATCCATAAAATAACAAATCAAAATTAATATTCTCTACTTTTTAATAAAATTAATTAATTAAATATTACACTTTAACCAAGTAAACTATAATAATTTTGTCAATTTGACCACTGAAGAAAAATTAAATGGGTTGCTGCTGAATAGCATATCAAGACATAAGTCGCAAAGCATGTCTCTTTCTCAATGTCCCGATAAGAAGAGAAGCCCCATCACTGCCGGACTCTATTTATGTTTTCAATATTGAATATTGATGGAGTATGGCTTCGTCTACCTATTATTGATGGAATACAATTTCATGGTATTTGCTTTAGTGCCGTACTGGAATAAATCACATTATTATGGTTAAATCTAATAAATCACATTATTTTCTTTATATATATATATATATATATATAAATCCAATCATAATTCATAATGATTTTTTTAGGAGATTAAAGGTTTAGCTTTGATATTGTAACACATATTTTTAAATTATGATTTGGATAGGTATATATGGAATATCTTTAATAATAAATAAATAGATAAAGTTTAGTTGAATTAATGAATTTTAGACCTTTTAGAGGTATATTTCTCAATTAATTTTGCCTTATATATTTAAAATAAAATTATTAACCTTTGATTACTTAATTAATTAGAAAAAAGAAACATATATATAAGTTTAACCAAATGCATAAATTTAAGGAAAAATGTTACATGAAAAAGTTAATATTGAGTATGTTGGAGATTAAATTACAATAAATTTGATAATTGAAATGGTAACTTTTATATATACTCAACCATCAAGAACTTAAAATTCGTTGACAACCCTAAAAATATATTTAACTTCAAAGGTGTGTGTTGGTGTATTATACAAATAAAATAAATTACCCAACCATGCATAATATTAATAAAATATAAGTACTAAAGAAATATATGCATACATCATATGGTATTTTTGGGTTGAGTGATAAGGCATCTTGTGGAAGATGGTTCCACATTATGCTTGGGATGAAATATGTGTAAAATTAAAATATTTTTTTGAATTTAACCATTTTGATGGGCATATAAGTAATTTTGTGTAAATTTAATACTCTTCTCTTACACAAAGTTCAAAATTTAATTCCACAAATGTGTTAGTGAAACTAATAGACTAGTTTGTTGTTTACAAATCAATGAATCGTGGATCAAAGTGAAAATGTGCAGACATTTCTTCTGTTAAACATGATAAAAGTTACACCTCACTCATATTAAAGAACAAGCCAATAATATGTATATATATATATATATATATATATATATATATATATATATATATATATATATATATATATATATATATATATATATGATTGACATTGACACAAATTTTTAAATATCATGTTCCAATTGTTGAGATTTTTTGGATATTAATTTGGCTGAAAAACTCATGGATATGCCAACAATAGGATTTGTTCCTAAACTGATTGCATCAAATCCTGATGAGGAGATATTCTATCCTATTTTGTTGTTATAGAATTAATTATTCAGTTTCTTCTCTCATCTATAAATTGTAAGCCTATAGAGGCAAATGTGTGTGAGGTGTGAGGAAGATGAAGTGCAGATGTGAGACATCTGCTATTGTAATCTCCTGCTGAAGAATAAGATTGCCGATACCTCTGTTTGCTGGATGTAGCCCAGATTGGTTAGGTGAACCACGTTAAATTCTGTCTCTATTTTTAATGTTGTGTCTGCAATTTTAGTTTAGTTTCCGCTGTGTATATTCATACAATTGGTATCGAAGCCGGTGGTGTGCAGGCTTACAGAGCCTGAAGCTGTTGTTGTCGGCCATTGTTGAGAGGGCACAGTCCATGAATATTTGAATGGGAGCCGCAATTTGTTTTGTATGCTACTGTGCATAATCTGAGAGCTGTTGTCTGTTGCTATAGAGCTGCTATAGAGCCGCTGTTTGAACTGCACGTGAATTTGATACACTATGTGGTTGTGTGAGACCAGAGCTCTGTGTGAGAGATGGTGTAAATTAAGGATCTAGTTTGATTGGATCATTCTGGATCTAGTTTGAGGTGGACAATATTCTTTGTAGATTTTTGCGCATTACCTGGTATCATACGATGCAAAACGTGTGTTGGTTGTATTGAATGTGAGTTAAATGTTTCTGCGTTGAATGTATTATATGCTGGAAATGGTATTCCTCTGTTAAATTCTTATGTGCGTTGAAAATTTTATGCATTGGGTTTTCTTACAAGGGTTGAGAACCTTCGAGATATGGTATATGAATGTCGTTTCCTTTTAAATCATGATGGGTATGGAATATGGTTTATGATGGCATAATAGTGCATTGAATTGAATTAGTGTGACTATTGTGAGCTTTCCAAACAATCCAATAGGAACAAATTGGGTCTAAAGAGTAAGGTGGAGCTTGAAATCGGAAAGAGTGAGGTAAGTGCAAATCCAATATTCAGTTTTTTGAATTTGATCCACTGCAAATCTATGCTTGCAAATTTAAGAAGCCTGAAAATGGTATCCAGTTATTATTATTAATTGCTTGTTTAAAAAGCGGAATTTTTTATCAAATTGTTAATTTTATTTAAAAGGAAATTAAGGATCCATAGAGAAGAAAGCAAATTTAACTATGGAAAAAACTCAAAGTGCTCGGTTTGAGATCGAGAAGTTTAATGGGAGAAATAACTTCAAAATCTAGAAAGTCAAGATGCACGATCTACTCGTACAACAAGGTGTGGCGAAGACACTTTTGGGAAAATCCAAACAACCTTACACCATGACAGATGACGAATGGAGTGACATCGATGACAGAGCACTGAGCGGCATAAGATTTTGTTTTGCGGATGATGTTTTATTTAACATCGTTTCAGAGAAAACAGCCGCTGGTTTATGGACAAAGTTAGAAAAATTGTACATGACTAAATCCTTAACCAATAGGATTATTTTGAAAATACAGTTGTACAGCTTGCGCATGAAGGAAGGTACATCAATAACTGATCATTTGAATACCTTTAATACTCTCTTGGTGCAGTTAGATAGCATAAATGTAAAATTTGATTCAGAAGATAAAGCTATAACTTTATTATACTCGTTGCCTGAGTCATGGAATCATTTTTTTACTTTTATAAGTCTTAGTTCATCAGAAACCCTTGAATTTGATGATGTTGTTGGAGCTTTGCTATTTGAAGAAACCAGAAAAAGGTCAAATTTAGAAACCTCTACATCAGAAGCAATGATGGTTAGAGGTCGATCTAAAGAAAAATGCTTTAGTCAGAAGAAAAAATCTCAGTCAAAATCGAAAGGGAAGAAGAGTAAGCTAAAATGTTGGTTTTGCGGCAAATCGGGACATTTGAACAAGGACTGTTGGAAGAGGCAGCAAACATCCAAAGGAGACTCTTCAACATAAAATAACGAAGCAAACACGACAGATACAGGTTCAGGTTGGACATCCAGTTCAGGTATAAGTGATGAGTTTTTATCAGTTAATTTGTTAAATCATGATCAACATTGGCTATTAGATTCTGGTGCATCCAATCACATGCGCATTCATAAAGAGTAGTTTAAATCTTATAAGTAAATCAATGATGGAGTTTTTTACATGGGTAATGATGTCTCATGTAATTTTGTGGGAATTGGAAGCATCCAGATTAAAATGTTTGATGGGAAAAATAAAATTTTACCTCATGTTAGACATGTGCCTGAACTAAGAAAAAATCTTATTTCTCTAGGAGTGTTAGATAAAAATGGATATAAAATTTTTATTCAAGGTGGATTAATGAAAATTTACAAAGGAGTCCTATTAGTAATGAAAGCGAAGAAGGTTGGAAATATTTTTTAGTTAGAAGGAAGAATAGAGTCAGATCATGCTTCTACTGTATCTGAAAATGACAGTGATTCTATTCAACTATGGCATCAACGGTTGGGCCATATGAGTTGAAGAGGATTAAAAATTTTATCTGATCGTATGTTACTTCCTAGTTTAAAATCTTCGAAGTTAGATTTCTGAAAACATTGTATTTATGGGAAACAAAGCAAGCAGAAATTTAAAACTAGAAAACATACTAGCAAAGGAATCCTTGATTATATCTATTATGATGTTTGGGGTCCATCTCCTACAACCTCATATGGAGGATCATCATATTTTGTATCTTTTATAGATGATTTCTCTAGAAAATTATGGGTCTACATGTTAAAAAGAAAGTCTGATGTATTCACAGTTTTCAAGCAGTTTAGAGCATTAGTAGAAAACATCACTGGAAGAACCATTAAATGTTTAAGAATTGACAATGGTGGTGAGCTATACTTCAAAGGCATTTGATAATTATTATAAGGAAGTTGATATCGAAAGACATATAACTACTACTTATACTCCTCAACAAATTGGAGTTGCTGAACGCATGAACAAGACTCTCTTAGAAAGAGCAAGAAGTATGCTAAGTAACGCCAATTTGCAAAAGGAATTATGGACAGAAGCAGTATCTATGACTTGCTGTTTGATAAATAGATCACCATAAACTGGAATAGGATGCAAAATTCCTCAAGAGGTATGGAAAGGTAATCCCTGTGATTATTCTAAACTGAAAGTTTTTGGTTGTCATGCATATGCTCTAATTCCGAAACATCAGTGTTCTAAATTAGATCCTAGATCAAAAAGATATATCTTTGTTGGATATGGTGATGGGATTAAGGGATACAGGTTGTAGAGTCCTACTACTCACAAGATCATCATTAATAGAGATGTTAAATTCAATGAATCTTCACTTGATAATCCAGATGGAGATAATAAATTGAAACAGGAAAATGTACCTAAGTTTCAACATATTCATTTTGAAACCAGTTCAAATACTGATGATAGTAAAGATGAACAAGTTTCAGATGAAGATCATGAAGAAGTTCCTACAGATAATAATCAAAAAATTGTGGAAGAACCAGAAACATCTTTTAGAAGGTCCACGAGAATCAGACATCCTCCTAAAAGGTATGATGATTATGTTACTTCAATTGCTTTAACCGCTAATGATGATGAACCTTTATGCTATCATGAAGCTGTATAAGGTTCTAATAGTGATAAGTGGGAAGAAGCTATGAAGGAAGAGATGAAGGCATTAGACAAGAATGCCATATGGGATCTAGTAGATCTTCCTAATGACAGAAAAACTATAGGATGTAAATGGGTTTACAAATTGAAAAGGGGTGTTGATGATAAAGAATATAGGTACAAAGCGAGGATGGTCGCGAAAGCTTTTTCTCAGAAAGCAGGAACTGACTTTCTTGAGATATTTTCACCAGTTGTTAAAATTGTTTCAATTCAGATTGTCTTAGCATTAGCTACTTTACTTGATTTAGAATTACAACAACTAGATGCTAAGACTGCATTCTTACATGGAGATTTATATGAAGAGATTTATATGGAACAACCTAAAGGGTTTGTTCAAAATCGCAACAAGAAATTTGTCCGCAGGCTCAAGAAGTCATTATATGGTCTGAAGCACTCACCGAGACAATGGTACAAGAAATTTGATTCTTTCATGATGAGCCAAAATTATATAAGAAGTGAATATGATCATTGTGTTTACTTTAAGAAATTAAGTAATGGCATATTCATTATCCTAGTGTTATATGTTGACGATATGATTTTAGCAAGCGAAAGCATAACTAAGATCAACAGGTTAAAGGCTCAGATGGCTAGGACGTTTGATATGAAAGATCTAGGAGTAGCAAGATAGATTTTGGGCATCGAGATTTTCAGAGACAGGAGCAAGGGTAAGTTGTGTTTATCACAACAGAAGTATATTGAGAAAATACTCTTAAGGTTTGGTATGAACAATGTGAAGCTAGTTTCAGTCCCTTTAGCTTCCCATTTTAAGCTTTATTCAAGTTTGTGTCCTAATACAAATGAAGAAAATGAATATATGTCTCGAATACCTTATGCTAATGCAGTAGGAACTTTGATGTATGCGATGGTCTGTACACGACCAGATATTTTACATGCAGTTGGGGTTGTCAGTAGGTATGTGGAAAATCCAGGGAAAGAACATTAGGCAACAGTGAAATGGGTGCTTCGGTATTTGAGAGGTACAAGTGATTATTGTATCACTTATGAAAGAAGTAGTGAATTTGTTTATGGATATGTTGATTCCAATTTTGCAGGTGATTTGGATAAGAGAAGGTGAACTTCAGGATATGTCTTTACTCTTGCAGGTGGAGCTATTAGCTGGATGTCAAAGCTACAAAACATTGTTGCTTTATCCACTACAAAAGTAGAATACATAGCTACTTCACATGCTTGCAAAGAAGTGGTTTGGTTGAAAGGATTGTTTGGTGAGTTTGGTAGGTTGCAAGATAACATAAAGTTATTTTGTGAGAGTCAAAGTGCAATTCATTTGGCTAAAAATCCGGCTTATCATAGTAAATCAAAGCATATACCTATAAAGTACCATTTTGTAAGACAGGTTATCACTAAACGAGGAGTCTCTCTTGAAAAAGTACATACAAAGAAAAACTGTGCAGACATGTTTAGGAAACTAGTTTTACTAGAGAAGCTACGATGGTGTTTGGCTTCTCTTGGCTTGCAGAGAAAATGAAAATAAAACAAGAACGAGGTATCAGGCTAATTGTTGTCAAGGTGGAGATTGTTAAGATTTTTTGGATATTAATTTGGCTAAAAATCTCATGGATATGCCAACAATAGGATTTGTTCCTAAATTGATTGCATCAAATCCTGAAGAGGAGATATTCTATCATATTTTGTTGTGATAGAATTAATTATTCAGTTTCTTCTCTCATCTATAAATTGTAAGCCTATAGAGGCAAATGTGTGTGAGGTGTGAGGAAGATGAAGTGCAGATGTGGGATATCTGCTGTTGTAATCTCCTGTTGAAGAATAAGATTGCCGATACCTCTGTTTGGTGGATGTGGCCCAGATTGGTTAGGTGAGCCACATTAAATTTTGTCTCTATTTTTAATGTTGTGTCTACAATTTTAGTTTAGTTTTTGCTGTGTATATTCGTACACCAATTTTATATTAAGCATTTAAAAATTGATATATGTCCATAATATTAATATATCAAAATAATTTTGATTGAAATTTAAATGAAAAATATTACTTTCACAAAGTTTATTTTAGAATATTTTATTTAAGATCAATATTAAAATAACTTATCAAATGAAATATTCACAACTCATAGATTTAAATGATACATGATAATATATAATTTTAATTTTTAGTTTTTTTTTTTTTTTTTACAAATACTATTTATAACTCCATAATGCTATTCACTTCATTTTTATGAACCAATAAAAAAATAGAACTTCAAATTTAAAAATTTAAAAATTCTATTTTTAATTTTCAAATTTTAATATATCATTTTTTCAAAATTTTAATAGTCTTTATAAAATTTATTTAAAATTTTCAAAACTAATTAAAATTAAATTATTTTTTACTAAAAACAAAAACAATATAAAAATATTTAAAAAAATAGTTCTGTAAATATAATACATATATCTATATACTCATCATATATGCTCTTATCAA
>JAXQQM020070241.1:30000-111616 GCA_034641835.2 Pinus albicaulis | reverse complement strand
TTTGCAGATTTGTTGTTGCATGTGGAACCGCCTGTTGTTTTGTTTTGTTGTTTGGTTCTTTTTATATTGGAACTACCTGATAATTTATAGTGATGAATCTGATATAGGGTAACCACTTGGAAATGGTTTTTAAAGTATAAATGGTTAATAATTTGAAAATTTAAATAACCTTACGGCAACCTGTTTTATGACTGCCAACTATTTGTCAAAATTCCTCAATGGCTATACCTTACAATATTGTGAGTTATGTTTGAAATTTCTAAATATTTGTATTCATTGGTGTAGATTCAACAATGAATATGGTTGATAGTCTACTAATATCTTAAGTTAAATTATTGACACTACTTACAAAAAAAATGAAGTCATGTAACTTTGGATTCATGTTAGCTAATTGTTGTGAAAACACCTTAAAGAGATAATGGTTGTGAGTGTTTGACAAAATGCCTTAATGGCTGTACATTCCATACTTGTAAATTGGTTTTCATAATGTTCAATGATTGCATCTAATTACGTTTATGAACCATCCATAAAACAAAAGGCTTAAGTTAATTTAAGATTTGCAATCAAGGTATTTCTAGTGTAATAACTCATTGAGTTAAAGGGTCTTGCTGAAAATTCAAAATTGCAGTAAGTAATTTGTTGCAATATCAGCTCACATATGAATTCCTAATTATGGGATGCCAACTCTATATAATTTAAATTATCCTTTTAAGAAAATAATTCATAAGCCTGTTATTAGTCACTCTTGAACACATTTAATTACAACGGAATTAACAATTAGCTTATTGTAAATTGTGGTTCATAAAGGTTGACATTTATTCATCCCACTAAACAATTTATATTTTAAAGGTGATTTTAGTCTTGAGAAGCAAGTATTATGGTTGTATTTTTTTGGATCTTGATAAACCTTGAACTTGGTAGCTTTGAAGATAAATTGATAGAATTTAGGGTGTAGTGTGAGTTCTTGTTTTACAAGAGTATGTGCTTGTGATATTTTTGAGGAAGAAATTGAAGGAGAGTGATATCACATTTTGATGAATTGGAATTCTTGCATGATTTAGAAGCCTAAGATGAGTGTATTGTATGTGGAATGGAAGAGGTTGTTGGATTTAAGAATTTTTTTTTTTTGTTGGGATGTATAGTTGTTTGAGTATTTATTAGTCCTACAAAATGTTGTAATAATTTGAGAGGGTGGTAATTATCCTTAAAAAAAAAAAGGGGGGTCTAACTTTAAGCTAGAAATTCCCTTGTGATAGTTTAAATCTTATGTAAATTTAACAAGATTCATCACACTTTGAGAAATGTACGGTTTTCATAGTTTGTTGTTGTGTATGTATTAATAGTAAGGAATAATTACTAAATATAAATCATTACTGATTTCATAGTTGGAAAACAAATTGACATAAAGTTATCAAGGTTACCATATTTTCATAATTGTGAGAGTTGTTCTTGATTGCAAGCCACTTTCAAAAATATATCATTAATCTACTTTTAGAATGAAGATCTTCTAACTAAGTCATTTCATAATTGATTCTCAAGTTAGAGAAGTGAATAATAATGAAGATTATTCAAACTAAAGGAATGATCTATAATACATAAGTGGGTCAATGAGGATTGTATTTAACCTTAGGTTGTTAGTTAAAAAAAAACAAAAATGGTGCCTTGAACCTCAAATTGTATTTTTTTTCCTAAAGAGTAAACGTTTGGTAAAAATTAAAGATAAATCCTAGATATTTCGATTGCAAGGATGTCTTATGGAATGAAAAGAGGAAAATTGGATTGAAAAGACATAAAGAAAGTAGGATGTAAGAGTGTGTTTTATATATAATGTCATGTTTTGTTGGGTAAGAGTGGGTTTTATATATAACATCATGTTTTGTTGCATAATTTCACTCACAATTGTATGTGGATTATTTTATGCCAATTTGACTGTGATATGGTATGGACCATCATTGTTGTGTGTACAACCAATGTGTGTTCTATTTATAGCTTGGAAATCTCAACATCCTACAGAACCAAGAAGATGACACATGTGGGATTCATATAGACTATGAGAAAGAAGAACATGTAGAATATCAAATTATTATAGATAAATTAAGTATATAGCATATCAATTACATACAATAGTATTTTTATATGGTACTATAAATTGTATGGCTGGTTTTGATATAGAAATATTTGGTATTCTATATCAACACATGTCTAATATGGCGTGGATATATTTTCTACTTGATTAAGAATGGTATGTTTAGTTTTCATGGAGTTGCTTCCAAACTATGGATTGGCATGAAGAAAAAAAAAAAAATATATATATATATATATATATACATCAAATACATAAGGCAAACAACTTATTGATAGGAGAATCTAAAAGAACTAAGTATCTTATGACCATAGGAAAAACTTCGGGCCAAGTTTAGCCCAAGAGGGGGAGTATGTAGTGTCCCTTATTAGTGAGATAGCTTTGATGACACGTAGAGATGGTGATTTTGATATAATATTATGTATGAAAGACTTATGTACATGCTTATATGCTATGACCTGGTTTGGGTCACTTGGTTGTTGTGTGCTTATGATAATATCTATGGTTGCGTGCACAAGGATTGATTTTGGTTAAGAGAATATCAACGATGTTTTCTCTTTTGGTATCCTATTTTGGACATAGGTGTATGACGTGAATGGTGATTTAGAATTGAGACACAGATCCATGGACGATCATGGTTATGTGGAACATATGGCTAATTATGATTTATGGATGATACATGATTTGTATGATTATATGTGCATAATCTCGTACTAAGCATGATGTGGCAGGGGACTTGGTCATTGCCAATAGGGATGCTCAAGTTATAAATGATTGCGGAAGTCATTTCTCCAAAACCAAAATGACTGTGGAAGTCATGAACAATATTTGGTAAAATTTGAATAAGTTAATTATGAAATTCATTTGATTGATTTGATCATTGAGATTGTGATATGTGCAGGTCTTGGAAGAAGACCTTACCAATGAACCATCAGATGGGTATAAGCTCACAATCAGTACCTTAAGGTGAAACACGGAGTTTCAAAGCAGAATAGATGAGAAGCCATGGAAATTAGGGCGCGGAGTCCTAAATCCATGAAATATAAAGACGTGGAGTCTTGATATATGATAAAAAGATTAGGACGCGGAGTCCTAAATCCATGAAATATAAAGACGCGGAGTCTTGAATCTATAATGAAATGTTTGGGGTGCGGAGTCCTGAATATTTAAAAAAAAAAGATCAAGGTGTCGAATCTTGGATCTTTAGAGTAGATTAGGGCGCGGAGTCCTCAATCTACTAAGGCACAGAGATGCATACAATAGGGGTGCGGAATCCCTATTATCCGGAAGAAAAATACCACTCATGGGAAACTCATAGATGAATTTCCTTAATAATCTAATTCCTAACAATTTTGGAGTGACTTTCTAAAAATAGAAAGTCATGTCTACCATTTCAAGTATGACTTTCCAAAAATAGTAAATCGCCTCCAATCAATGGGTAAACAAGTATACTTGAAGGAAAATCACTTAAATTATGATTAATCAATTATAATAGTTCAATCTCGACTTAATCCTAAATATTATTAATATTATTAATATTATTATTATCTTTTATGAGACTATGATATTATTATTAAAAGGAAATTATATCTCCTCAATCACTTCACTCTCCTTCATGACTCTCATGGCTCTATGTAACTCTCTCCATTTTAAATATTACATTACACTCTCTTTTATGCACCCATCAAGGACTGGCATATTCCTCTTACACTCATTAAATATATGTCATAAAATATTCCTACACTCATTAAATATGTGTCATAAAATATTCCTCTTACACTCACTTTAATGCTTATGTTACACTCTTCTTAAATAAGGCATGCATACCTCTCCTTAATGGCATAAGTTACACTCCTCTAAAAGGAATACAATGCATGCATATTAATCCTCCTTTATGACATGAATTTGTTGCTCCTCCTATATATGAGTCTCATGTATTCTCATTTTGGGGGAGAAGGGGTAATGCCAAGAGTGGAAGAGACTTGAGGAATATTGTGAAAGGGAGAGATATGGAGAGTATCCAATTACTTCCAAAAAAAAAAAAATCTGAATTTCTTACTAATCTACTAAGTATCTATTGAGGTTGAACATGAGTGGTATTTAGAGGAAGTGAAAACTATCTTCATGAGTTTTCCTTGCATCTCTCTCTATATTGCTATATTTTGGTACTGGTTGTGAGCTTTTACAGCTCGGGGGTTCCAGGGGGAGGAGTTCTCCCCGGATATGGTTGGGTGGAAAACCGGATGGTTCAAATGAGTTGGTTAAGGGATCAAAGGTGGATCATATTCTCAACGATTGGAGTTGAATATCTCTTCAGGTATAATTTCCATTGTCCTAAAATTATAGTATAGATTTAGCATAAAATAAAAGGTAGACATTTAAATTGTTGTAAGCATCTAATTTTGGTTTAGGCTTATGTTATCTAAAATATTATTTATTAGTTAAAAATGAAGAGTAGATTAATCTATATGTATGGATGTTTAGATCTCAATATTGGAGTTATTATTGGTGTAGTTTATGGTACTAATCTTGGTATTGTAGCATTTGAAAAAGGAAAACCAAATATTGTTGAAGGTAATTGCAATAAATTTATTCCAAAAGACTTGGGTAAGTATTTCATGATTTATGGTTTTGTTTCAAATAATTAATAAATGCATGTTTTATAAATGGTTTTAGGATAGTTTGCAAAGTGTTTGACAAAATCTGTGAATGAGTAATGTTATCAATTTATTTATGCATGAATAAGGGCTAACTTGCAACTTATATCAAAAGTAAGAAAATGGACATGTATCCAAAATATACTTGGAGGAATTACAGAATCAACCCTTGAAAGAAAATGCAAAAACAATGGCAACTAAAATATAGTTTGGAAGATCAAATGCTTGAGGTAAGTTGGAGATAAATTTCAGTTATGGCTTATGTTTCATATTCTTATTAATAATTCAATGTTTTGTTATTCAAGTTGTAGTAATAGTACTATCAGAATTTTGATAGAAAGCCTTGATGGCTGTAGCATTCAGGGCTGCCATGTGTTTGTCAAATTGTAACAATTGGTTCAAAAAGCTTGTCAAATCATATGGATTAGCTTGTGGATGGTAAAATGTTTTAAGGACTCATATGGTGGATTTAGAAATGTTTGATTTCAATGAGCATATCTTAGTAGCATAACTTTGGGTTGTTTTTCCTCATGTAGAGGTGTAGTTGTAAGTTTTCATTCCATATGTTTGACAAAAGTCATAAATGAAGCATGTAGGCTATAAATTTTGTTGTTTTCAAGAATCACATTTCTGGGCGTTTTGAATTCGATTCAGCCCAACATCAGGGGGTATCCGTGCCTAATGGTCATGTAACCCCTGATTTCATTCCAAAAAAAATACTTTTCAGAACCCAGATCGGAAATCTGGGCGATTTGGCAGATTGCTGCTCTGAGTTATGTGCGTCTGTTGTTGAGTCTTTGCTGAAAAACTAAGATTATTTAGTCTCTGTTTTAAGATGGAAACATTTACAGTTTAAATTCTGAATTTTATGAGATAAATATGTTGAAGAATAATCTTAAATTCATTGTTGCTAAGTATTTGACAAAATGCCTCAATGACTTTTAATTGCGTGCTTGCAAAGTGTTTGTCATAAGTGTTGAATGAGTGTAGAGTGCATGTCTGCAAAGAGTTTGTCAAAAATCGTGAATGGCTGTAGCTTTTGTGCATATAAATTGTTAGTGTAAAATTCTTAGTTACTCTTGTGTTTTTATGTTACTATAAATTTTAAATAAACTATTTAATGGGTGTAGCTTCCTATGTCTGCAAGTTTTTGGTATGAATGTGAAAATGAATTTAATAATTTGCTGAAGTGTGAATAAGACAGTTGTTTCTTGTATTATCTAAAGCTTTCAAAAAAAAAAGGGCTTGTTGTTGGAAACAATTTTACAGTGACTAATTCTTTAGGATTTTGTGGAAATGAGTATTAGTGATTATGTGACATCTACTTCTCTATCTTATTGATGGTGGGTAAGGTGGGACCTTACGCTTAATTTGTTATATAGTTGGAGCATCATTTGAAGGAGAAAGAAACTCTCATGGTGAGTTATAGTGTTGAGGTTTAAAATGATATTTTAAAGGTTAAATGCTATGATAAGACTCGGTTTTAATTATAAGGTCTGGGGGTTAGAATCAAAACCGATTGACGGTTAATCAAATTGTTTTTGTAAGGCCTTGGAAAAGGGACTTCGTTTGTGAAACAATCCTTGGGTATGGAGGTTGATGGGTTTTAAGTGTAAAGTGAAAATTGGGTGTATTTACATGTGAAGATTTTCATATAACCGTGTGTATGGCTAGATAACCATAAAGTTATAATAAAAGGAGAGCTTCTGCTTATGTAAGTGGTTGTATGGCTTTATGAATCATAGTGAATGATTTTTAAAGAAATTTCCACAATTAAAAGAGTTTGCTCAAATTGGAAATTGGATTGAGCACTAAATTGAGTGCAGGTGTTTTTATATGCAAGAGAGTTTTAATTTAATATCTCAAATCTCAGATTTGAGATATTAAAGATTCCAGATTTATTTATTTAGATTTCCAGTTCAGAGAATAGAATGATGAATTGCACATATTGAGAATTGTATTGGATTGAAAGTTGGGGATGCATTGTTATATGCATTGAGAGTGGAATATTTGGGTAAGAGGGGTACCCCACCATCACTCCTCCTGCTTACGTTTTTCCTCTAGGGCAACATCTTTTTTGTCATGGAAATTGTGTGAGAGTATGTTGTGGACATTGTAAGTGCAGTTAGAGCGTTAGGAACTCGTTGTTGCAAAAGCTGTGGTGGTAGAAGCCTGAAAACCGTGTGAATGAGATCGCTAGTTTGTGTGTTTGCAGTATTCATTGCAGGGCCGTGGGGTTGCCTGTGGAGACTACCGATAGAATTCTTGTATTAATTTTGACGAGCTGTTGGAGCATTGTGTTTCATGTGTTAAATTTAATGCGAGGAGCATTGTCTTGCATCAAATACTGAGTTTTTGATTGCACTCATTATTGAATCCGTAATAATATTTTTGTTGAGAACGAGTATGAGCACAACATAGCTCCGTGGTTTAATGTCCATGTTGCAGCAAAGGTGCAGCAAAGTAAGACTAGTCCAGAATTCGATTAGCCATACAGCATGGAGCGTTCCGCATTTGAGCTATCTCACACCGGAGTAATGAACCAAATATCAAAATCCTACTGTACAGGGTTGCCGCATACGGAATTTCCACACGACTGTTAGAAGATGTATTGCCGCATACAACATTGAGACCGACTGTCAGAAGGTTGTGTGTCGAATACAGTAGTGAAACACGATCATTAGAATTTTGTATTGCCGCATATGGAATTTAAACACCGTTTTCAGAAGGCGGTTCTGTGTGGAAACCCTGCCATGTATTGAAGGTGGCTCATACCGTCTCAAGGGAATGAGTGTGGAGGCCTGCTGTGTACATGACCGCAACGCAGAAAATCACTGCTAATAGTTTAATGGTAACACCTTAAAAAATGCAGCGTTTGTTTCCTTAAGCGATGGTTTCATGTCTAGTAATGCCTCTATTAACATTGCAACCATTGTTACAGTCTTTTCCTTCCCATGCTTACGTTCACTTAGAGCAGTGATTTCCTTAATGATTGCATTGACATCTGTAATGGAATCGTAATTGCGTGGTTCAATAATGGAGTTACAAAGACAATTGTAACTTATAGAGCTTCCAGTAAGGATCATTGTCTCTATGTTTTATAATGGCATGGAAATCAGAGTTGCGCAGTATGGAGAATTGATGTTGGAACAATTTCAAAATTCAAGCCCAACAACCTGTAAATCGACATTCATAGAAATTTCAGCATGTGTTGAGCTATTCTTAATTGAGAATGCAGAAGACAGTTGATCGACATTGCATGAGCTATTGAATAAGGGATATGTCCACGAGGTTGTAGATTGTGTAATGATCTACGTGAAGTTTAGAGTGCGTGCTTCTGTCAATTAAAAATTCAACCGAAAGTATATAGCCTGAGGACTATGGTGTTGGATGTGAGGAAGGAGCTTTTTGGAAGAAATGAGAAATGGTACATACCAAGATTTGAATGCATATTGCAAAATAAATAAACAAGAAGACAAAAATTCTTAAATAGTGTGCATAGTGAGATTTAAAAAATAAGTGTGCTTAAAAATATAAAGGAAGAAGGTATATTCATTCACTACGTAAAATTCAAAAAATTCAAAAAATTCAAAAAAAAAAAAACGAAGAAGGTAGATTCATTGTAAACTCAAACTTCATAAAATTCTTTTAATAGGAGTTTTAAAAGAATTAAAAAAAAAAATTTAGTTAGTGGAGGGATAAGGTGGATTACTAAGTTTTATATATATATTTGTAATGGAGAAAAGTGTGTATTTTTTTAAATGAGTGATTTATGGGAGAGATAAGGAGTGGCTAAAATATTTTTGTAAGGGCAATCATAAGGATTGTAATTAATTTTATAATGCTTGGAGTGATAAGCTGAAAGTTGAGAGTTTGAAGTGGGCATAAAATTAAATAGTGTGTTTCTTTTTTGGAGTGATAAGGTGCATTAAAATTTTTTGTAACTTGGAGAAATAAGGTGTCATTTTATTTTTTTGTATTTGGAGCGATAAGTGTACACGGTTTTTGAAGACATTTTTTCTGAGCAGTTTTGGAACTTTGATTCCATGAAGATGTTGTGAGGCTGAACGATTCTGTACTCCAAATTTTAATAAAACATATATTTTTTGTGGTGATTGTGTCCTAGATCCGCCCAAAATTGAATAAGGGGATCTTAGGTACACGAAGAATGTGTTAATGATGGTGCGTGCTTCATGTTGTTGCTTTTGATTTATGTCTAGTTTTGACACATAAATGATTTCATTTAACACATACATAAAGTTCAATGAAAGCAAGCACAACACTTGTAACGAAATAGCTACAAGAAATGATAATTAAGCTCAACACATACATTTATGTCACTACAACAAATAATCAAAGTTTTCAACATCGACATTCTACTTCAACAAGAAAATTCACTCAATACAATCAAGTTCATGCATATGAACACTCTAACATTTCAAAGCAAAGTCTACATCAACATTCTTGAAAATCCATTTAAGAACTTGTAATCAAATTCATTGTTTTAAGTGAATCATTAAAAATTCATTGTTAATGAATTTTTAAGAGGACAAGTGAATTCATTGTTTTAAAGTGAATCATTAAATCATTGTAAACTTTCTTGGGTGCATTTTTTACAGTGTTCGACACCCTTTCTTTAAAGCTAAATTAAGTGAGTGCACGAGTTTTAAACTCTAAAGCAAACAAAAAATTCACATCTCCTGCAAGCGAGCGTGAGTATTCATTCAAGCAATTTGCATCAAGTCAGTACAAAGATCAAACCTTCAAGCGAGCCAACGTGAAGTTCATTGCAGCAACCATCAAAGCAACCAAACAAGTTAAAACAATCAAGCAAGTTGAGATCGACATCAAGCAAGAAAATTATACAATTCTAGCAAGTGTTCCAAGCAAGCGCAATAAGAAAAAAATCAAGCAAGCGTGCCATTCAAGCCACATAGCAAGAGAGCCCATCATTCAAGTACCAAAATCAAGTGAAACAGTTCAAAGTACGACATCTCCGACAAGAGAGCCTGATTTCAATTGAGCAAGTTCAGATGGCACAACATATTCAGATGTTAAATATTCTTCACAGTTTGATCATCTCCAGTGATGAAGACATGGTGCACATCAGCAAAGTAACTCTTGCTGATCTTTCACGGCATCTACAACAAACACATGAAACTATTGAGTTTCTTCAACTCGAGTCGCAACTTCAAAGGAATGAATTGCAAGAAAAGAGTGATACTTTCAAGTCTTTGAACCATCCAGATGATAAGTCATTCATCCCAACAACTTCAAGTGTCGAAGTTTTTCCAGTTCAAATTTCTTCCAAGCCCATCATCAAGCCCTGGGAAGAAATTCAACATAACAAGAATCGACGAGGCTTAGGATATGTCAATGATAACACCAACTTACATATCCTAGATTATTCCAAGCCAATTAAGTTCGTTAGTGCAAGATTTCTTGCACAACTCACCTCAACAAGTTCTGAGAAAGTTGCAGACAACCAACAATGCACGCAACACAAAGTTGCAACCAAACAGAATTGCATGAAACCTGAAGTTGAAGTCCAACCGAAATGTTCTCATTCTAAAAGAACCAGACATATGGAATATCAGTGTTTTTATCTCCATCCTTGTCACCATTGTGGCAAGCCCAATCATTCCTCAGAAAAATGTCGCAACCAACAAAAATCAGCCAGATTGAAGATACATTATGAATGGATCGACCCTTGGAAATGATCATCCACAATCAAAATATTGTCTCAGTTCTACAATCGAATACAATCACACATAGTGCAGCCAACAGTGAAAAGATGATGGTACTCTCATGCATTTTAACGGGGGAGTACACCAGTGTAAAAATCCTACACCTGAAGGGGGGGAGTACAGGAAAACTTTCCAGAGATTTGCCTCTCCTTTCAGCTGACAAAGGGGGGAAAATCTCAATGAAATTGACGGTGGTTGTCAGATTGAAAGTCTTGACAAAACCAACAAAAGCAGCCAGTGGGCATCTTCAACAGCCAGTGGGAATCAACAAATTTTCCAGTGGGCAGTCGACAACAAAGAAGTAGTGAGCAACTTTTCATCACAACAAAAGCAACAGTGAGTTGTTTTTGACATCATTAGCCAGTGGGCTTTGAACAAATTTTGTCAGTGGACAAAGGATGTTGATTTAATGCAAAGGATTGATGGATCCTTTTGCAACTTGGCACATGATGGAGTTGTCAAGAGAAATTCAGAGATGAATCATACATGCAGCTAACTCATGGTCTCTTCAGATTACAGTTTTTCAGCATCCAGCTTTGGCGGTTTTTTCAGGCAATATTTTTGAGGATCAACATGAGAACTTGAAATATGGTTCCTCTTTATTATTTTGGATTTTTCATTGAAGGGGGGAATGTTAGCCTCTCTCACATAACAATAATAAATCTGAAATAATAAAAAAATTAATTAAATATTCCAAGTTAGGAATTTGTGCCTAACTCTTGGGTTGTTCCTCAAATATTGGAGTTTGTTTAGTAACTCCTATCTTGGTGGGTGTTTGGTGAGAAATTATCTCAACCAAAGGAGTCTAAGATAGCACAAACTATCTTAAGACATTGTCTCTCATCTATTTAAATTGTAACACTAAATTCTTTTAATAAGTGAGAATGATGAGAATACCATGAGGCTGAAGCCTCTTTTCCGCCAATATTTTGTGTCTAGCTTTTATGTGTGTTTTCTGTAATTTGTTTCTGAGTTAATTCATTTTCGAATAGTAAATAGGGAATCATTCAAATGATTAATGGAATTTACTTGGAAGCATTGTGTAATGTTCACTACTTCTAAAGAAATCAAGAAGGTGCAAAGGGATCCATATTTAGTGTCCATTCTAGCATATTGAAATGATGTGAAGAAGAGGGATATGTGTGAGATAACCCTTATTCCGCCACATCCATACCTCTGCATAGGCTCTCCCTCCACGCAATTCTTCCACACACTGTAAAAAATCAACTTTCATGGTATTTCACACACACATTTTCTTGTTCCGCGACAATGTTTTCAAGGAAAAGTGTCATGTAAGCTCAATAAAATTCTGGTGTTGCATAATAAAATATATTAAAACATTAATTAAGGCTTAATCCTATGATTCACTAAATTCATAACTTTAAAAATAATTTTTATTTGGAATTTTAAAACTAGTTTCATAGTAAATACTATTAAACACTCGAACAATGTGCTAATTACGGGTCAATTTTCCAAATAAATGCCAAAAAGACTATTTTATAATATGGATGGATACAATCTTCTTGATATGTTTAAAAATGGTAATAATTATACAATGTGTTAGAATAAATTCTATTTACCACTTAATATATGTTAATAATATAACTAAGCCATAATTATTTTCTTAATACTGGGTACGAAGTCCTCTGCACTGCGCACTCAATATCTCTCACTACAGGTTCCCACACTAGTCAATAAAATTTTTACTGAAAACAAAAAATGTATGAAAACTTTTATTATTTTGATTATCAACAGTTTTTAGTTATATTTACTATAAAGTTATAAATATGTTATATGTTTTAATTTTTTAAAATTTGAAAGATGTTATATGTTTTAATCTTTTATTTTTAATTGAGTTAATGTGATTGTGCAGAGTGCAGAGGTGTGGAGGAAGCTTTCATTGTTATTCCTTTGCACACCACACAATGAAAGCTTCCTCCATACCTCTGCACTAAGCATAATGAAAGCTTTCTCTGCACTTCCTCACTTGACACGATTAAAGCTTCCTCTACACCTGTTGGTGAAATTGATATATTAATTTTGTGTGACTTAAATTTATAGGTATTCACTTGCTTGATATATAATATTGCTAAGTGTTTCCCTCGCCTCCATTTAATCCAAATTATTAATATGAATTTCAAATAAGATGGCTAATTTCTCTATATCTTCAACTGTTCGGGGCAACTTTCATTGTGTGGATTGCAGAGAAATCAAAATGAAAGATTCATCATAACTTATTAAGCACACATAGCTTATTACACAAGAAAAACAAAAGCACAAGAAACAACCTCCAATGTTCCCTCATATCGTTATCTTTAGTGTTTCAAGGCAACTATTATAAGGATCACAAATTGTGCATATATTAGGGTTTATATTTCATTGTGTAGAGTACTAATATGTGGAGGAAGCTTTCACTGTGCACAATGCAAAGGTGCAGCTTGCAGAAACGATTGCCAAAACAGAGCATTCTTTTGCACATTGCAAAAAGGTCAATTTTCACATTATTTGACACATTTAACATTCCGCAGCAACGTTTTGGTGAAATGTAAGAAAAAATAAGCCAACCTCTCATAGCACAAATCACCACATATTTAAAAATTAATTAAGGCTTGATCATACGATTAATAAAGGCTCTCCTTCTAGTAAATATAAGTCTTTTCAACATTTGTTAGGGAAATTGACGTGTAATCAGGACATCGTTCAAGTGCTTAACAAACTTTATTCTTAGTAGATTGAAATGAAGTGAAAAATAGGGCTATGATTATAGGAACCTTTATTCCCCCACATCTACACCTTTTCACATATTCCCCTTCTACACATTGCAAAATGTTAATTTTCATGTTATTGATACACATATTTTCTCGTTCCATGACAACGTTTTGATGAAATGTCACATAAACTGAAACAAATTCCTGCACGAGAGAATAAATAATACTAAAAAAATTATTAAGAATTAATGTTACAATTAACCAAATCTAATTCTTTTCGACATTTATTCGATGAATCTAGGCATAATCAGGACAACTTTTGAGTGTTAAATAGACTTTACTCTGATAACTTCGCTTCGTTACTAGCTAATGTTTTACTTCAACTAGATTTGTGTCCAATATTTACATGTTTATTTTGATGTTTATTTCATACAAATTTCCACTTCTGCACATTCATAGGCATTTACTTCTCCATATACTTTTTCCATACATTTCTATTTTGCACACTTCTTCTTTTCCATATACTCTACTCTAGATGATTGCTTTATCACATTTGTCTTTTTTCGCACACCGTAGTACTTAATTCTACCAATTGTTTTTACGTTGCCTATTGTCATTAGAATGATTTCATGGCATGATATTAATCATTGTTTAATGGCTTTTTACAATTAAAAAAAATGGTTTGGAACTCCATGCTTTTCATGCATATGTTATGTTTCTCTTTGCATTTTTTAAATTGCACAGAATTTACAAAAAAAATTGTGGCTAGGTTTTTAAATTATATAATTGGAAAAAAAATTTAACAATCACTTTATCTCTGCACATAGTCACATGCCTTGATTCTTCCACCACATAAGTAATAAGTTCCTCCAATTATATAATTATGGTGAATTGTGGCTATATGTTTTTGTTTCATGTATGTAACTCATAACATGCACTGTTTTTTTCTAACATATAGAATGTTATGAGTTTTTGTGAATCTTAGGTTTTCATTTATGTAAAAATATTACATTTTCAAGAACAACATGAAAAAATATTTCTGGCCTCACTCTTACCAAATTAGCAAAAAAACATTACAAATTACGAAAAGTTACTTCACTGTACAAAAATGGAAAGGAACATAGAATAAAAAAAAAAATAGGATTAGTGCACAACCGAGAGCCATCGCGTCTAGTTACCGAACATGACTTTATGGTCCTAAACTAGGTGACGACAGAGGCTAAAACACACAGTGTACATGTTTCTCCATGTGATCCAATCTACCTTCAAAGTGATCTAGTTTTTCCTGTAGATGTCGATGACCCCTTTGTAGACTTGCTAATTTGTCATGAATCTACCACTGGTGGTGTTGGAAATTGTTCATGAATGAGATGATCATATTCCGTTCATCATGTCTATCTCTTACAAGTTGTTCCTGAGGCAGCTTGAGATATATAATCTGATTTCCAAATATTTATTGATTAGAAGCAAGGTCCTTAAAATTAGTTGTATTGACGAGGTTGGGATCTACAACCTCACCCTGACCAATTTGGTGATGTTAAAAATAATTGTTTAAAGAGAATGAAAATACCATAAATGAAACATCCATGACGAAGCAACACAAAATGAAGAAAATATAGACAATGCACCAATATTTGTTAATGGAGTTCACTAACAATGTGTGAGCTATGTCTCTGGGCCCAAATTTAAAGTGGAGAGGCCTCTATATTATCTCAGTAAAATAATGGAAAATACATGGAAATACCTCACTTTTGGGAGTGACTTGAAATTTTCTTCTCATATCCCAATTCTGACAACTACAACAATGGATTCCTTGTGAAATTTCATGAAAAACGAGTATAAAATTGACCAAATTTTGTAAATTTGACCTCTGGGGCCCTTAGGAATCTTCAAGGTTCCACAACATTCAAAATATTTTAGAAATATTCTTATAGAATATTCTTTGGAATATACATTGCATTATAGCTAAAAAAACATGCTTACCCAACATGATTATGTTGCGTCTGTGTAGAGTTCCACTCGACCCTCTATGGGCTGACCTCTGTCTCCTCCTTCACGCTAGTAAAATGGTCGTTTAAATATATATGGCTAGGTGGATAAACCAACGACCACATGGTGGTGCATTGGTTGGCATGTTTAATATTGGGCGTTGGTTGGGCAGAGGTACCGGGGTCAAGCCCGCAAGCCTCCCTTGTTTGCATCCGTTATGTCATTTAATTTAAGATGAATCACCATATGGTTATAACCACACACACACACACACATATATGTACGTTGTAACCAACCACGTAAATTCCGTGTGTTCATACCTTTAAGAAACCTGTCCACATGTTCAAGGCTACTCTAAAATCATATGCTTTTGGTTGACTAGGCCCTTATGGGATGCCACCTAGGTGCCACGTGGCACCATTTTGTTGGGCCACATGGTACCTTCCCATTGGCCCACGTGTGTGCCCAGTCACCCTTTCTCCACTACATCATATGTCCAAGAGGACGAACCATGTCATGCCATGTGGAGAGTTTGATGGGTGACATGTGGTTCCACCTGAGGGTGCCACGTGGAGCCTCCTAGGTGTGCCATGTGGGACTCTCAGTGCCAAAAATTGTCTTGTTTACACAAAACTTCAAATGAGCATAAATTTTTCATATGAAATCAGATTGAGGTGTCGTTTGTGCCTTTGGAATCATCTTGACGAGATCTATGACTTGGTGTTGGTTTTGATGATATTTGAGGACTTAAAATTTTGATCCTTACCACTAAGGAGACTTTGGGCCTCCAAAATCCTTATCAATCAATAATTAGGTGAGGGAATTTCTCCCTCACTTTCTCCTTTTAAATCCATTATGCCTTGCTGGGATGCATTCTTTTAAAACCCACTCAAAGGTACTCCACATCTTCCCATCATGACGTCCTAGTTCTTCTACCTAGGATGATGTCTTCAGGAAACTTGTCCAAGTACTCTAGAGAAAAATCATCCATTGATGGAACTTTACCACTCTCCTTTGGATCCATGATCATGGGAGGTTCATAAAGTTTCAAGTTCTCTACATTGACTGTAGAATACATCTACATATAAGCTAGAAGATCATAGAAATAATAATTTGTTCCAATCTTTTATAAGACGGTGAATGGACCATATATGATTGGTTTCAAATTTTTTCCTTCTCCCTTCAACCTGTACTTTCTAATGTGAAGCCATACTAAGTCTCCAACCAAGAATTGATGATAAAATTTGTGCTTGTCATGTAGGGCCTTACACTATGCATAACTCTTTTCCAAATGTTCTTGCACTACTTGATGTATCATATGGATCCTCTAAATGAACTCATGAGTTATGTCTTCATCACTTTTTTCATTGGAATCCTCGTCTTTCCCAAAGACCAATTATAAGGTTCGAGAGGTACCCAAAGCATGTCTGAAATGGTGAAATTTGAGTATAAGAGTGCAAAGCCCTGTTATATGCATGTTGAACATAATGTATCTATTCATCGCACAAATTAGGATTTTTGTTGCAATACCCTTGGAGAAAATGAACACTATCATGTTGACGACCTTTGTCTATCTGTTGGTCTATGGATAGAAAGTCACACTCCTCGTTATCTTGGTTTCCATAATCTTCCACAAGATTATCCAAAAATATCCAAGGAATCAAGAATCTTGATTTGAGAAAATGGATGTGGGTAGTCCCAAATGGACCCATACATGCTGAAAGAAACGCTGAGCAATTTTCTTAGCATTAATATGATTTTTACATGGAATCAAGGCACACATATTTCTAAACCTATCCACTACTAAATACAAGTAGTCATGAACCTTTTTCAACAAAGGCAACCACCCTAAAATATCCATGGATATACTCTCCCAAGGATGAGAAGGAACAAGGAGTGGTGTGTACAACCTCAATTTTATATTAGTGGGCTTTGAAATAGAGAAAATTACACACCACTTTACATACTTAGTTAGAATTTATTTCATCCGAGGCCAATAACAATACCACTATAAATGAACCATAATTTTTCCTATGCCAAAGTGACTAGACACAAGAGAAGTGTGAGCTTCTCAAATTACATGGACTCAAGTCTCATTCACTTGTATGAATACATAACTGTAACAGACACGGGCTAATGAGTTCATGTAATAAAATTTAATAAAGAAAAAAATAAGACCATGGTTAAGTGACACTTATTCCAAGCTGAATATTGGGCAAGATATCCTAGTGGCCATCACTGGATGCGTTTATGTCTAAGGGGAAATTGGTAAAGGTAATGGCTAAGCCTTTGAAAATGAAAAAAGTATTTTTGGCACATTTATTTATGAAATAAAGGAAATGATGAGAAAATGAAGGTGAAAGGTCACAAGTTGCATGCAAGGAGGAAAATGAAGGAAAATAATGGGAAATTGAATAAATTAGAGGCCTCATCAATAAAAATACCTTAGAGCATCAGTTGGGAAGATTTTTGTCAGTATAAGCTTATTTTTAGTTCATTTTTAGAATTAGTCTCAGAGAGGAGAAGAGCACCAAGAGGAAAAAGAGATCAAGCAAAGGAAGGAAAAGCAAGCAAAGGAAGGACAAGGAAAGGAAAGGAAAGAAAATACCAAGAAAGAAAAGGAAAGGAAATCAAATACCAAGCAAGGAAAGGTTTGAACAAGCAAGCTTCAATAGAAATACTTACAGGTAACATATTGCATGTATGATTTCCTAGCTGGTTTTGACATGCATGATATGTGCATGTTGGTATTTTGTTCTTTTTCTCTCAGTGGCATGGTTTTTCCAGGTTTTGACAGTGGTTTTCAGCCTTTCCTTGCCATTTACTGATAGCCATGGTATGATGGGATTTTTCTCAATTTTGAGATTTAGAATTTCCAGAAGGTTTTAGAATCTAGGGTGAAGGTGGTCTTAGGAAAATTCCCAAAGGCCTATGAATCCCTTGACCAGTAATGGAAAGATACATGGTAGAGCTCGAGGGTGGAGATAGTAAAATTTCTCAAGGATGGTGAAGGAATCTAGAGGCATTCCAAGCTTGGTTTGGTTTTTTAATCTCAGGGATAGTTTAGGTGAGATCACGGTATGGTGAGGGTGAAGGTGTTTTAACCTCTAGATTCCATTGGTTTTTTTGGATTGGTTTATCCCACGAAATCCCACATTCATGCTTATAATATGGAATGAGGGTGTGTTACACAAAAATTTTTCACTGCCCATGTACTGCCTGTTCTTGAATCCTAGAGGACCTCCGACAATAACCCCCGTGTCTATTTTCCATCATGAAAATGTTCCATTATATCCCTTACAACATACTCAACAAATTCTCTGTTGACCATTCCAAGAGAAGCCCCATGAAAACATGTTAATTTGGAGCGGCATGTCCTCTGCTTGTCTCATGCGTGTCGATTCCTCTTCTTTGGTCTGAAGCAGTGTTGATTGACCCAAGAATGGAGCTCATACCCACACTGATGCAGCACAGGAGAGGTTTTTGAAATTGAATTGAAGCTTCAAGTTCCGGGCCGTGGCGGAGGGAATAGTTGTTTGTTCTGAGAATGACGAACTTCTCTTGGTTTCTTGTTTCTACAGAAGAGGAACCACCCAGGATAAACCATTTCCCCACCTTAAGTGGATCCATGTTCCCTCTCCCTTCACTGTAAAATGGACATCCTCCAATACCTATGCTAGTTAGAAGAGAGATAGAAGAACAATAGAGAGTGAATTGTTGCTATAGGCATTGAAGGAGAGTTGAGACCTTTGGCCTTTTCGTATCAAGCTGAAATGAGAACTTTGGAGACGTGCCTGGATCCGGACCCATTGAAGGAGAGATGCGACATCAAGGTGCAAGTTGTAACTCCCCCTCTCTATATTAATATGATACAACTGATTCTTTCTTTTCACTCTGGTCTATAATATATGAATGGATTTCTAGTACTCCTTGATCAACTAGATACATTTTTTATGTGAAATATATGTTGTGCTTTCACGTATGCTGTTGTTTGATCTCTTGTGTAGGTAACTAAGCGTTGGCGACAACGAGGATTTGAATATGAAGTGCAAAGGATCAAAGGATTCGAGTGAGGAATGACATCAGATCGAGGTAGGTTATATATACATGATCTATGTTCATTTTTAGATTAGGAAAGTAGGCATTAGATTGTTCCCTGTTGTTACTAGACCCATCCTAGGGCTAGAGGGACCGTCTCTGTCTGCAGAGAGTATTTTCCTGCATAACAAATTGGTGACTCCGCTGGGGAGTGCTTGCCTTTAAGTATCCTATTTTCACTCTTTGATTTTTCATTTTTTCATCGTTCTTTGTCGAGTGTCCATCTCCTTGTCTCTGTAGCTTCCGTAGCTGCTTACAAAAAATCATCTCTCTGTTGAAATGATAACCCTAGTGTCAGTTAAGTAAAACCTTTCATTTTTAAGTCTTCTCGTCAATCGGTGATGGTATTTCTCTGATAGTCATGCTGATTGGTGTTGAATGCATTTTAACAGTAGCGCTTTTCCTCTTCTAGTGTGGGTTGCAGCCTAATGGCCGTGCCAATTTCTGTGTACAATTTTTTAGGATTCCTTTTATCTTTGAGCCAATGTGTCTTATCCTTCTGAGTTTTCTTTGCTATTTGGATAGCTCATGTTCTTCTTTGTTCAACGACATTTTTTATTCAAGTTATCCATATTTGGTTTTATCTTTTGCAAAGCAAGTGCATCCTTATCGTCTTAGGGTTTCTAGGTGTTTTCGGGACATCCGAATGGTTGCGTGCTTTGGTGATTTCCATGCTTCTTATTGAGTCGAATCTTATCGTATCTTTCAAGATTTTTGTTTGATTGAGTTTGTCTTTCGGTTGATTCTCATGATTAGAACTTTCAAGTGATAAAATTGGGTGCATTTGGGTCTCTTTTTTCCATCAAGCATAGATCACAACTGTTTGCTTTCGACTGAAGTTTGTATTTCTTCAAGTGTTGATCAGTGTAGAAATGAGGAATTTCTTGTTTTGGGGAAATTGATTTGGGTCTCTCTTTTATTTTCGGATCTTTGTCTCTTGTAGAGTTTTGAGAGATTTCATTAGTACTCAAAGCGAGTGATTGCCTTTGATTTACATTCTACATTTTGTATTATACTTATAGGAAAAAATACAAAAATATTTTTGTTTCATTTTTCTTTAAAAAATGAAAAGTTTCATCTCGATTTGCTTCTTGTGCATTTAGTGAAAGGAAAGAAATTCAAAAGATTTCCGTTTCTCTTTAAGATTGTGCACTTGAAAAAAAAAGTGAATATCATTCCATACATTTTTTTTTCTTTCTGCGTTGATCGTATGAGTTTGTTCTCCCCAATTAACGTAGTTTTCATCGAAATGAATGATTTCTTCTCTCATTTAGCTACATCTTAGGGATTCATGTGACATCGGTAGGAATCTGAAACCAAAACATAATTCAATATCAACCTTAAAATTTATTCAATCAACCTAAAGAGAATTTGGAACCTAACGAATCACATTTATAGGTCTAGGCTAGAGACGTGTTCCGACGTCATTAGGTGTAGGAGTTGTCGCTAACAGTCTGCGTTACAACCCAGGGGTGATATCCCATCCCACTTACGAAAGTATATTGATGTATGATAGCTATATTTTGGGACAATCTCATCCAACGATTACACATCAAACATCACTACTACGGAGTTGGATTGCCACATACCGTCACTTATATTTTGGGAGACACCATTAGGCTGCAAACTCGCCATAGGTAACTGAGTTGGCCACCTTGTAGACATGATACAGTGAACACAACATTCAGGGATATTGGCTACCGTACGTTAAGTCCTTGGTCATTTCTCTTTCATTTGATCACCAAGGTGTATATTGCAGTTCACGACTACCTGGCAATCTTTTTTCCTAGTTTACCCCTTTTTTTATTTATTTCATTTTTAAGTTCTAAAATTAATTTCCCACGATCACATGGCTTACCTATTAGAATATTTCTGGGCCACATCATGAGTAACTCCTTATAAAGATGTTGTTTACTTGAATTAATCATATTTTTCTCTCTTTTTATTTTTGAGATAATATCATCATGTCTAAACCATCAAGTTCAAATTCCTTTTCATCATCCTATTCTGAAGAGACATTGTCACCTGTCTCTTCTGATTCTTTGTCTTCGACTGGGACTCAAACTGATGAGTTTTCCCTCATTATAAGTATCCAACCTCTTGCTACTCGATCTCCTCCTGATGTTCCTGTAGGCTACATTTCCTATCCTTGGAATCCATTATTTGATTTCGTTGAGATCTCCCCTGAACAACCATATAGTCCATTTGATACACCTAGTGTACCATTCGTGCATTTTTCGTGTCCATCCTAGACCGTCACTTGTCAGTTATTTATGATGGCTTTTGAAGGAGAGGTTTCATCTCTTGTGGAGGTTTCAAAAACCATCAATGGTGTATATGAGTCTTTGTTTGAGGGACATCAATTCCTTCCTGAGGATTTTCCCCATGGGGGAAAACCTCTCAACCTTCCGCCCAGTCGTACATTTTGCATGGTTACACCTCATTGGGACACCTGGTCTCGAGCATTTCGAGTGCCATGCCTTTGTATTACAATACTATCTGGCAGAATACTGGGGTATCTGCCCCTGGTCAACTTGTTTCTAGGGTGTCCGTTTCCATCCCTGCTCAAGAAATAGTTATGCCTACTCCCTCAAATCCAACTGATTGCATCAGTGTTTTAGCGACTCCCATCAGTGTTACTACACCGATTCCATCAACTGTGATTTTTTGGGTATATGTTATATTCTTTCCACGACTAGTCACGCGCGGGGGGGGGGGGTCATAGGTCCTTGTGTACGTTACGTCGGGCGCAATAGGGGGGTCACAGGGGGGGCGGTAGCCCCCCCTGTCGGGGTTCGAGGCAGCGTCTCGGAAAAATAATTTTGGGCCTTACTTTCTGGTGGGCGAACCTACCTATGGTTTTGAGCATGGGTTTGCACATGGTTTTTGGGCATGATGGTTTTTGGCCCTTGGTATTTTGCAGATCTGGTCAAGGGAACTACGGTTATGTTCTAATCTAGGGTTAATGGATTGGGGTTTATGTATGCTTAAACATGTATATATATGTGTTGTAACACTAAAACGAATATAATGAAAAATCAAGCTGGTTGTCCTGATTTGGGATCCAGGGGAAAATATCTGTGTTTATTTGTTTTATGTTTTATGCTCTCACTATTGTTTATTTTATGTTTTTAAGATTCGTTTGCAGATAATTTCTGTACAAGGTTAAAATCTACACGATTTCTGGTGGGGGACCTTCCCTGTCGAATGTTTCCTAATCCATCGTTGGACCATCTATGAGTGGAATACAAACTCACTTCCTATGTTCTTCCCAAGTTGTTGGAAATATTCCTATGTCTGCTGGATCATCTAGTCCAATGTGGTTAACATATGATCAGTATGAACAATTTTTTCAGAACCTTAACTGCCTTACATCTGGTATGGTTCCGAACAGTTGCAGACCTTGTTAGTAAATTCGAGAGGATTTAAAGGGCAGTATGGCATTCATTCAGGGGCTTATACTTTTCAGTAGGGTCCTATCTATGGTCAAAATTGACCTTATGGGAAGCAAGGACAACCTTACGTGCAATAGGAAATGCCTTATTTACAATCTAGTCAACCTTTTTCCCATCAAGGTCAGTTTTCCTATTATCAGTAGGGACAACCTTCTCGTCAACAAGGCCAATGTCACTTTCAGCAAGGTCAACCTTTTTTCCAGCAAGGACAACTCTCCTCTTAGCAAAGAAAGCTCTTTGTTGAGCCCGGTGAACCTGGTCCTCAGGGGAAACCTGGACAACCTCAACAACCACTTGGTATCGTGTCATCAAATCCTTAGGGTACCATCCAACAGCCCCAAGGCCAAACCTTGCGCTCACAAGGCCAACCCTTGGGTTCCCAAGGTTACCTTTTGGGTTCGCAAGGTCAACCATAGGGTACTCCATTCCAAAAATTTCAGTAGTAGTAGAACCCATATGCTGCGAATTATGGTCAAGCTGGACCTCAGTGGTTTGCTACAGGTCAGTATCCATTTTTGGGTCAGCAACTGGGATATGGGCCAAATCCACAAGGTTTCAATCCTTATGGAAAAAACCCATATGGTAAAAATCCTTCAGGACAAAACCCTTGGGGGACGAATTTCTCCCAAACTGGCTGGAATCCACAAATGGGTATGTATCAAAGACCAAACATAATGCCTTTCAATCTACAATTTCCATTTCTCGTGAAGTTGGAACTTCCAAATGTGTCAAGATTGACCAATGATCCAATTCTTCATTATGCATATTGGCTTCCAGTTCCAACCAAAATTCCGAGCAATTGCCCCAAGTTTGAAGGAAAGTCTGGAGAGGACCCCCAGACACACGTTATGACGTACCATCTTTGGTGCTCCTCCAATTCCTGGGTTGGTGATTCTATCCGTCTCCGTATTTTTCAAAGGACGTTGAATGGTGCCGCTGCAAATTGGTACATTGAGCTTCCATGTGGAACTTTTCAGGACTTCAATTCTTTAGCCATGGTTTTTCTTACACATTTTCAATTTCCTTTTCATTATGAAACATGAACCCACCTCCTTACATCCTTGAAGCAAGATACTACTATGCATATCTCCTATCATATCCATGAATGGAGATGACATCGTCATTTTTTCAAGTTTGATTCCTGATCAAATTTTGACTGAATGGTTTACCAAATCATTCATCACTCAAATTGCCAAGGATATTGCTATGGGGTCAGCTGTCACAGAAGAGAAAGCCATTTCTCATGCTCAGTGTCTCGATTTGGTTTATTCTCAATCCGACACATTATATGATATTTTACCCGATGCTCCACACCAAGGTTCCCAGTCTACAACCTCAAAAGCTCTGGTGACACCACCGGTGGACGGCGTCATTGGTTCTGTTTCCCAGACTTCCCGGAAGTCTTCTTCTACTTTTAAGAAGAAATATTCTTATTCATCGGATTTTGTTCCTAAGAATCCTTAGAATCTTGGAAAAAATTCAGAGTTACGCCATTCAGTCTTCTGCGGCTGACAAAGCCTCTAAAGGTAAAAGGAAGGGCAAAGGTAAATGTAAATTTGATGCCCCAAAACACGATTCCCCCAAACCTCGCGATGACAATGGAAATAAATGTAAATCGAAGTACCCTTGCCTGATATGTGATGACGAGCACTACACCAAGGACTGTCCTCGATGAGCTGAGGTGAGTCGTTTATTGAAGGGTGCTAGAGGGAATTCGATTGTTCTTAAAGTGGAAATTCCATCTTAGCAGACTCAAATGGTGGAACAACCCCAATCTTCCACCTCTTTTGGTTCTCAGGTGTTCATGATGAATGGTGTTGCACCCATCTCTATAGTTACTAGATCTAAATATCATTTGAATTTGTGTCAATCAGCAAGGAAAGAAATCGACGATGCTCCTACTCCTTCTCCCCCGCTTGATTCCAACCCTCTTCATTTTGAAATGCCTAGTTCCAATCCCATTGTCCAACCACCTTCTAAAGGTGTGCTCCACAAATCCTCATATAATCCAAATGCCTACGTAGCTTAACACTAAAATATTGTTGAGGATTTGGCTCAGGCGCCTTCCACCATGTCTGCGCTAGAGGTTCTTCAGAGCTTTTCGTCATAAAGGAAATCGTTTCTATCTACAATCGAAGGAATAGATCCATCTGATTCAAGCCTCATTCATTTTGATCTGGAAAATTTCGTTCCGCGTCTCCCCCATCAACTTGCTTTCGTTATTCAAGTTGGTATCTGTTATCACTCTTAAATTTCCCTAGGGTTGTTGTGTTGTGTTAAAAGAAATAACAGAGGTAACTATCAACCAATTTTGGAGATTAGGATCTAGCCTTCCTAATGCTCAGAGAGGGATCTCTCTTAATGATTTAACTTTGTTTTTTTAATTGATTTAGGCTAGTTATGTAAGATTGATTTGGTTTGATTTTTATTTTTTGGTGGAATTACTGATTTATATGGATAGGTGCCTATTTTCCATTGGGCTATGGAATCAATATATCAAGAAAACAAAACATAAAAAAATTTTAAAATCAGCGTTACAAGGCAAGGTAGCTGAGAAAAATTAGATCTTTAAGGCTAAATGGTGAAGTTATTTTCAATCGGGATCAAGGAGCTGTTAAGGAATCCTTCAACCGGATAATGAAGGAAAGTGAAAGAGGTCAATCGGGATTAGAGAGAAATTAAGGATTCTCAAAACCATATTTCAGAAGAAAAAATTAAAATGAATAACAGTTTAGAATAGAGTGTACTTAAACAAATTATGCAATAATATTCCTGTTATAACATTTAAATTTGGAAAACATGCAAGTTTATGGAATACTTAAGAAAATAACAAGAACAATTGAAATATACTTCACTGAAGTAGCTCAACACATGAATCCGGTAAGGAAATGCCTTTATTATTGTCATGTATGTCAACTTGGAAAAGTTACAATAAACCCTCTGGTAGTAGATCAATTCAATTATAGAAATGTTCAGGAATCCACACTCAACACCAGGGAAAATTTTAATGATGGAAGTTTATTTTAAAGTTTAGAAACTTTGGCGAATAATACTAGTCCCTAATATGCAAATTGTAAAATGTCTAATGGTCTTTTTTTAATATTTAGGTTTCTAGTTACTTTATATTAGTCTATATGAAAATTTGGTGATTTTAAAGGTAAAATAATTTTATACTATAAAATTTGGGCGAATTATTTTTAGAAAAAATGGAAATTGGCGATTCTTTTTTTTGGAAAAAACATGGAAAATTAGCCCACCTACGAATATTAGCCCCTAAAATTTTCCCTGCTCAACACTTTGAATTGCTGAAGTATTTATACAAAACTTAATACAAAATATCCTATCAACTGATTAGGATTTATTCAATGGAAATAAAATATCTTCATCCAAGAAGATAGAGACACCTATGTAACTAAATGCAAGTTGTCCTTGTTTATTGGATTTTCTGTTTGTTTGTCTGATATGTGTTGTCCTTTATGATGGCTGGCTTTCACATTTCTTGTCTTTCATGCTTCTTGTCATCTAATTTGTCTTTTAACTCTTGGTCTGTTATCTGTCTTCATCTTTAATTTTTCTTTATTTCTTTATTTCCCTGCTCTATTTATTCTTTTACCTGTGTGAATTTTCTTTCACCTTACTGCTCTGTTACCTGTTTTTAATTTTACTTGTCACAATAAATCACACAATTTTTCCCAGGCTTCTTCATCTGGAAGTTTGATTTTTACCATTCTCCTATAAATCTCATCATCCTCTATATATTTTGCAAATGCGGGCTTATTGACAAAAAGGTGATTTACCTCATGCTGGAGGTAAAAGAAATTCTCTAAACTCTGAAGGAGTACTTTACTTGTAGGAACTCCTTTCATTGATGAAATGTTGGAAGTCTCTTTAGCTACTTCCCTGATCTTATCATAATCTTCACGCCTCATCAATTTATCATTAATCACCAAAGGATTAGGCAAACATTTCTGCCTCAAAACATCAAATTTGTTCATGAATCTATTTACTACAAGCTCCATTGTTTGACATTTGTCTTCATGCTATATCATCAAATTTCTCTAGGAAATAACCTTCTTCACCTCTAATATGTTCTCTGTTCTGTCTTTTATTCCAAGTTCTTCCAATTCCTGCTTTTTTTTAGAATTAAGAAACTTTATAATCTCAGTGGCTTCTTTTGGTTTCTTCCCAAGTTCTTCTTTGACTTTCTAAATAGCTTCACTGGCCTCCCTTATCAATTCTTTTTGCTCAAATATAACTTGGGTAGAAGGCCAAATATGATTAAAAGAGTTACCGATATTGGCCCATAGTTGTTGTTTTTCTTGGGCTAGTGGCTCTTTCAATGTCAATTCCTTTTCTAACTTATTAATTTTATCAGTCAATCTGTTGGATTTCTGTGATTATGATTTATACATTACCTAAGCCAATTTATTTTCATCTTCTAGACTTTTTATTTGTTCTTTAAGTCTATTGATCTCAGTAGTTTTTATTGAAATATCTTGCATTTCTTTAACCAATTTACTTGCCTCATCATTGGGATGGGATGATGCTATTGCTGATGTTGTTTCTGGAACTTCTGTTGTCACTGGAACTGTTGTAGTAGCTGAAACTGCTGTAGGTAAATGAAATGATGTTGAAAATATAGGAATGGCAATGACAAGGATTGCTTCCATGCTGGTCTTCTTTTCCTGCACTAATTTATCCATTTCAGTTTCCATCTCTTTCAGTTGAGGTGTCATCTGAATGATGAGATTCATCATTTTATTTTTTTGATTTTCATTCTCCAAAACTTCTTTAGTTTGTGGATGCTCTGTTGTAGGTAACTTCAGTTGTTTCTTCAATGCAACTACGTCTGCATTCTTCTTCTTGATAAGCTCTTCTACTACTTTGATATTATTTGGATCATATCCAACCTCCATGACCAATTATTCAAGTGGTTTTATTCTATTATCATTTTCTTGTGAAGAAGATTTCTATAGTTTTAACTGTGCTCTAAGATTTTCTAGAGAATTATGTAGTTTTTGGACACTCAAAGACTTGTTTTTCATAGTGGAGTAGATCATTTATCTAGCTTGCTTATGAAACTCAATCTGATCTATGGGATGCACATATTTAGCAAGAACTTCAAAGGTTTTTTTCTTATAATCTGTTGATGATTTTGGAACCTGCACTGTTGGCTGTAAAAATTTCATTTGCATCTTCCTAGTCTTGTAATCAAAGTCTGAAAGTAACCTGTTTTGGTCACTAGGAGTTTGTTTCCAATACTGGGCATAAGTTACAGCTTTCAATGCCATCATTCTTCAATTTAATTTCTTTGTATTTTTCCATTATGTCCTTCTCTTTATCTACTAGTTTGCATGATGATGAAACCTCTATACTATGTTTTTTATGAATGATTTGTGCACTGGAGGTTGATGGAAATTGTGTTTCTTCTGACACTGTATCATCTCTAACCACTATATCTGTATCAATGAATTAAACTGTTTCAACTATATTTTCCTATTCAATCACTGGATTTAGTTTGGACTTTTTCCTGTACATTAGTTTGAACTTGGTGTTAGAAGCAGTCTCTGCAGAATAAGAGCCTTCCTCTCTTGGCCTCTTTGAGTTCTTGTCTCGTGGGGATAGAGTATGCAGGATTGAACTAGTATTAACCTGCTTATCCACCTCTTGTAAAGTATTTTCCAACCACTCTAACTGGTTGGAATACTTCTCAACCTCAGGCTTTGACTCATGAACAAAAGGGGTCAATTTGAATTTGACTCTTAACTTACTTATGACTCCCAAAGGATAAAATTTCCATTTGAAACTATTACTGAACTTGAAATCCTATAAGTACTTGTCTGCTTGTTGAGAAACATTCGTATTATTGCAAATAAAAGGACCTAACTGATTCTCGATCTTAAATTGAGTTTTCTTCTTTGCTGATAGGAAATTAACTTCATTTGAATTTAGGATATGTATGATGTACTCTAATGCAAATAACCTCATTGGGAGGTGTTTGGGAAGTTTTTATGGGGTAATCTGGCTTCCATATACCCTAATTTCACTATTATTCTAGTATAAATACCAGTCTCCTATCCTACTTTGTTCTGACAATTGCAACACTTTCTTTATCTCGTCACTAACTCTAGGTTGAATGCTACTACTTAGCATGTTGAAAAATGGATAAAAAATGCATCAGTGAAGTATTTGTAGCTGAATTCTGTGGAATCCTTTCTGATCAAGGATGTTCAGAAGACTAAAAATTGGGGGTTTCCCTTTTTGTCTTGTTTTGGAGGCTAACTGCAAACCTTTTTGATTAGAAAAATATGAACAAATGGAACAAAATAGAGGAGTATTGTTGAGATCACAACAAGATGATGGAGCCAGTGGAAAGGAGTCGCTCACTAAGTGGGCCCGTAGGTATTTTCGTTAAAGTCTATTTTTAGACATGTTGATCATATTCTATGAGCTGCAGGATGCTATTTGTGGATGGTTGGTCAAGTTGGAAAAATAGATGGACTTCTATTTTTAGACATATTGGGCGGAATCTATTTTTTTAGATTGCCAGTCTAAAAATAGATATGTCGAATATTATTAGCTCTTAATAATATTTGGACTATAAACATTATCTTATTCTCTTGGAGCACTTCAGTTAAGTGCACAAAAAGTGGCACATGCAAAACGAAGGTATGAAATTACGTCATTCCTAGGCTTAGTGGAGCCAGTTGCATGTTGACCCGCTAGAACTCATGTGACAGAGTTTGGTGGAGTTATTGAGGTAGTTGGTGGAGTTGTGTTCAGTTTAACTGAGTTAAACATAGTTGAGCTAGTTGTATCTAGTCTAACTGATTGATACACTAGTGAGAGTGGTGTGAACTAATTATTAATTAATTCACTAATTATTAACTCATAAATCAACTAAAGAATACATCAGTTAACTTCAGTGCATGGACAGTTTCAGTGGAGACCAGTGAAGAGGTAGGTGAAAGAGCAAGTGTGACTATCAGTTGTGACCATACTAGTGCATGAGATTGCACCACACATTGATGGAGATGACAATGAGGATTGCACAAAGGTACAAATGTGGGACTTGAACTTGGATCTTCACATTAATCACTCCTTGGATTGCGCAGTAGAGGCTGGCTAACAGGTGGAGCAAATTGGAGCATGTGTTTTTGCTAGATCTGAGCTTGTGCAGTGTGTAACAATTGGAGATTGTACTGAGAGCTTGTGAGGAGTTTGTACAATGATTGTTACATGATCTCTATCATTATAATATACAGATAGTTGGGGGTTTTCAGCTTTAAGCTTTCCCATAAATACTATGTTTATATGTGTGATTGTTTATGGTTTTAATGTGCGCATGCGATTGTTTAATTTCCGCAAATTGATGATCAATAGTAGAAGAGGTTATGTATTATGCATGAAGCTCAAATAGTGTGTGATCGGGATAATCTCGGTGAATAATTTAACAATTATCAAGAACCCTAATAGTGGCTCCACTTAGGGATGATAGGACCCTAATAGTGGCTCCACTTGGGGATGATATCTCCTGGTGAGATTTCAAGAACTTGATGATCAATGGCCTTGGAACTGCTTTCTGTGATCTCCTTTATTCAAACATATGATGTTATACCTTTTAAATCTTAGGGCCTTCTCTTCGGGCTTCAACTTTAAAAGACAATCATCCAATCCAATCTAAACTTTGCAATGGTATTTACAATGAGAAAAGTAAAACAAATGAACTATTGGTTGATCTGGAGAAAAGTAGTGCTTCAACATTCTACTATTGACTGGTCCACTTGGTAGTTATGTTCCATCTAACTCCTTCAAGAAAAATGCATTATTACCTCTGTAACCATAAATGATGTATGGGCCTTTCCATAGAAAGTCAAATTTTCCATGTTTTCCTTTGTCTTCTCTTCTGGAATCCCATTTGAGTACTTTATCACCTATGAAAAAATCATCTCCTTTAGTTTTATTGTAAAATATGTTTTTGATTTTGTTTTGGATTACTTGAGATTTGATATAAACTTCTTCCCTAGTTTTTTGCAAATGAGTTGTCTGATTTATCCTCCTTTGGATGTCATTTGGTTCTACTTGCAGCTCTTGAATCATTTTCATCACTGGCACTCCTAAAGAGGATGTAAAAAAAACATGCATCCCATATACTAATTTATAGGGAGAGGTACCAATATATTTCTTTGTAGTTAGTATGTCTACCCATAAGACATTAACCAACCTTTTATTCCAGGTTTTCTTGTTATCTTCGAACAATTTCTTGATGATGTTGACTAGGCTTTTGTTTGAGTATTCTGCTAGTCCATTACCTTGAGGGTAATAGGCAGTGGAATGGCCAAGGTTGATATGGTATTTGTTACAAAATTCTATCATTTTCTTGGATTTGAAGGAAAAAACATTATCAGTAATGAGCTTTTGTGGGCATCCAGATCTAGAAAGGATGTTGTTTTCAAGGAATGAGATAATGATAGAGTCTGTGGTTTGTCTAGAAGGGATGGCTTCTATCCACTTGGTAAAGTAATCAGTGGTTGTAAAAATCTATTTATGCTAGGCTGAAGAGGGTGGATGAATTTCACCAATGAAGTCTAAACCCCATTGTTGAAATGGAATTTCTACAGAGATGGGTTTGAGGGGTAATGGTAAAATTTTCTTCCTCCTTTCAAATATCTGACATTTGTGACAGGAGGTCACATACTTTCTGACATCTGCAAAAAGTGTGGGCCAGTAAAAACCAGCCCTCAAAATTTTATCAATAGTTGCTTTCTAGTAAATGTGTCCTCCACAGTCTCCTGCATGAAATTCTTGCATGACTTTATCAACTTCATCTTTCAATAAACAATTTAATAGAATGCCACCATAATATTTCCAAAATAAAGAATTATCTATGATAAAATATTTGATTTCTTTCAATTTTAAGAATCTACCTTTAGTTCTACATAAACCAGGAGGAGCTTGTAGGTTGAGTAAAACAAATATAATGTCTGCATACCAGGGTGAATCTAAAAGAGCTTCACTAATCTGTGGAGTCACCATCTCTTCCTGGTCATCTATTCCTGCAATGAAATTTATATCTAAGGCTCGACAGTTCGATTTAGCCATGAGTTTGGCTAAACCTTGGCCTTTAATCAATTTTGTAGGCTTTATTTCAATGTCATTCCAGTATAGTGGCAATCCATTTGCCTCTTTTTCCATCAGGTCCATTCTGAGTTAGAATGTCCTTTACAACTAAATTTGGAACATATGCAATTATGTGAGAGTACAGAATGTACACTCTGAAATCCTTTATAGCTTTCACCAAAGCAAGTGCTTGTTTTTCCATAATATTTTACTTTAGTGTTGCATCTCTTAAGGTTTTACTGAAAAAATCAATGGGATGTTCATAACCCTCATCATTATTTTCCAAAAAGACTGTTGAAATGGTGTGTTCTGAAGCTAAAGAAAAAATTATGATTTTTTTTTTGAAATTAGGACTTATGAGGACAAGTTTTTTAGTGAGAGCTTCTTTGATTGCTTCAAAATACTGTTTAGCCTCTACTATCCACTTAAGTTTTGAATCCTTTTTCAATATGTTATTCAATTCTCTAATTAGTTCTGCTAAATTAGAAATGAATCTTCTAAGAAAAATTATTTTACCTAAGAATGCCTGTAGTTCTTTGATGTTTCTAGGATGAATGATGTTTAAGATGGATTTTATTCTAGCTGGATCAATTCTAATTCCCTCTTTTGAATTATGTGTCCTGGGAGTTTACCTTCTTCTAACCCAAAGAGTGTCTTCTTAGGATTCAAGGAAATACCGAATTTTCTACATTTAATGAAAACTCTTCTCAAATGATCTAGATGTTCATTATTTGTTTTGGAAAATACTATGATATCATCTCGATAAATGACTAAAACATCATGTATCTCCTTTGCAAAAGCTATGTCCATAGCTCTTTGGAATGTAGCTCTGGAATTAATCAGTCCAAAGGGCATTTTCAAATACATGGAAGTTCCCCAAGGAGTGGTAAATGCAGTCTTTGCTTGATATTCAGGTTGGACTAGGATTTGGTTGTATCCATAAAATCCATCAAGCAATGAAATTCTGGATGACCCTACTACCCTCTACAGAATATGCTCCATTTTAGGGAGAGGATAGTTATCTTTTAATGAGACTTTGTTTAAGTTTCTAAAATCAACACAGAGTCTGATTTCTCCTGTTTTATTTCTAGTGGGAACTAAATTTGAGACCCAATCAGAATATCTAATAGGTTCTATGATTTGTGTCTCATTTATCCTTTTAACTTATTTTTCTATCAAATGCATAAGAACGTGATTAATTCTCCTAAGCTTTTGTTTAAAGGGATTCTATTTTTCTTTGATGGGTATTTTATGTTGTATAATGCTGGTGTCAGAAGACTTGAGGTCTTCATAACTTTAGGAAAATACATCTTGAAATTCTTTAAACAAAATTATGTACTTCAGATTTTTAGCTGAAGGTAATGCTTTGGATATTTTGATGAGCTTGGGTTTTTCTTCTCTTCCTATATTACATTCTTCTATGTCTGATATTAAGGGTTCCATTTTTGGTTTTCTAGCTACATCATTGGAATAAAAAATATCTTCTAATGGGTCTAATCCCTTAGGCAAAAAGTTATCTTTAATGTTTAAAATCTCTGATTCATCATTGTTTAATTCTTCTATTTCTATTGTTTCTAGTTTATCTATTTCTACTTTAGTGAAATTAGTTGGTTTAGTTTTGTCTACATCATTTACATCTAACTCACTATTTATTGTATAATATATTGTACAATCAATATCTATTTTATAGTTTTGAAATTCTCCCACAACAATCATAAAATTTTAAATTTGTGAGTCTTGTGAAAATATTTTCCAATATTTCAAATTATTAGGTATAGTTGGCCTATGTTTTACCTCTGCAGTGTACTGATGATTTGGCTGAAAAGGTAATCTGCATGTGCTGGAAAAAGTGGCCAAACTATGAGCTTGCATATTCTGCTTTCTTGGAATAACATCAAAGTCAGTTTCAAGAAAACAATCTATTAAGTCTAATATAGTTTCTCTGTATTGGCTAAGTCTAGGATTATTCACAAGATACTCTCCCTTGATTTGTTTTATGATAAGTTATGAGTCTCCCATGACAAAAAATCTCTTGGCTTCAAGTTTTCTTAAAATTTGCAGTCCTAACACTAATGCTTCATACTCTGCCATGTTATTAGTGCATTTAAAGTTTAACCTGAAAGCATGTCCTTCCAAATGATCATTTTATAAGTTGTAAATCCGTACTCGAGCTCCTACTCCTAATCTGTTTACAGAACCATCAAAATCTAAATGCCACATAGACTCATGAGTTATATTGTCACATTCAATTTCTTTGTGTTTCTATTCTACTGCTGTGATTTTTTCTTTACCAGTGTCTAAATTGCATAGGATAAAAGAGTCCATATCAGAATGTAGGAATAGATAGGATAATTCTGTGGTTTTTCTGCACCACTGACCATGTCATTCAAAAACGTTTCTCTGTAAATCTTTCTTGGCTGACTAAATACATAAATTGTAGCATATGACATGTCTAACTGCAATGATCACTGTAATTTTTCTCCCCATGAGCGAAATAATAACATTCCATACTTTGGAGGAATATCAACAACTACAATATCCATGACAATACTCTTAGCTGGGTATTGGAATAGAGTTACACACAAGTCTTTTATCAGGCCAAGGCATTTAACTTGACTAGAATCAAAGGATAATAGGTCTTTGTATGGTCTTGTGATGTCTAAGTTCAATTTTCCATAACATGTTTTGGCATTAAGTTATGAGATGCTCCTGAATCTAACATATCATTGTGTAAGATTTTGTCATGAATGTTCAAACTAATGTAGAATGGAGGGACACCTCCCTATTGATGTTTATCATTAACTTCAAGACCAAATAATAACTCTGGTTGGTCATCATTGAGGTTAACAACATATTCTTCTTCACCTATGTTCAGTGTTTCGGCTTTATATGAATCATTTTTCACTAGTTCTATTAAAGGAACTAGTATTTTCAATTTAGATAGCACAATTTGGATATTGAATGGAATTTATGTTTTTCCTAATTGATTGATTTCCTCTTTAACAATTTAATTTTGTGTATTTTTGTCTTTTTTATCCACAGTTGGTATTTCAGTTTGTGTTTCCATTGTTTTATTTTCAATTTTCTTGTCTGGAACAGTTTGAGTGGTAGTGGAAGTTTAAGCATCAGTTTATGTTTGAGTATTAGTTGATGTAATGTCTACAATATTTGGACTGGCTGCAATTTTTGGACTGGAAGTTTTCTAAGGATAATTTGTAGCCCTTTGGACACATGAGCTTCTACTGTTTTCTTGGTTTGGGTTTGAACTGATTTCTTAGTAGGAGCTTCTGTGTTCTTTTTCTTCTAAGGCTATATTGTTTGTGAATATCGTATATTGTAGATTCATAGCCTTGTTTATAGTCAAAGGACTCTCCAGATTCTAATTGTAACTATTGTAACATGTATAATTCTTGTTCTTCTTGGATAAGAAAAATAGTATTTTCATCATTTATTCCCATCAAGTTTATCTGGGTGTCCTGTTCTTCTTCATTTTATTGCGAAATTTCAGCATAGTTTTCTTGGAAAGGTGGTATAATCAATTGATCAGGTGCTACTTCTCTTGATTTACTGGTATTGGGATTTTTTCTAAAGTTTGGGTTTCTAATTTGGGGACCTTGTTATTGATTTTCCCACTGAGGTTTTCTTTCTATGTTTTCTAATCTATCCATTATTATTTCCATACTTTTAGCTAAAGTATCTATCTTAATGTCTGATGTGGATGGTTCTTCCTTAATGGTAGCTCTTCTTTCATTTCTTATCCTAGCTCTTTTAGCTAATAAGTTATCTTCTACACTAACTGCATTAATTTGCATCTGTTATAATGTTTCAGGGTTTCTTTCTCTCAATTGATAAGACATATCAGTATCAAAACCATCTACAAATTTGATTAGAGCTAAGTCTGGTGGAGGTTTGATATTTTCAGGAATTGCATTGTAAATACTGTTAAACCTAGTACAATAATCATGAAAAAATTCATTAGGAGAACTTTTAATGTTTTCATATTCAAATAATATTTGTAAAGGGTTTTTTTTCTTTCCCATCTATTAATGACCAACTAGTGGAAAGCAGCTAAATCAGCTATATGATTGGTAGGTAAATCTTTAAACCATTTCTTAACATATCCTGCTAATGTTTGTGCAAACAATCACATTTGTACATTAGCTTCATCAATTTCATGTAATTCAAAATAACCAGTCATTTTATTTACATGTTGTTGAGTATTATATTGACTAGTACCATCAAACTGAAAATTTTTACTCCGGTGATCTTATGGCATAGCATGTAAAGGAGCCTGTAAGACCAAAGGGGCATATTTGGAAGCCATGGCTAAGATGCTAGCTTGACTCGGAGGTAAAGTAGTGGTGCTTGGTGATGAACTTGAAGTTCTTGCAGATGAGCTTGAAGTGATAGATGATGTAGCAGAAGTGCTATAATATGAACTTGAAGTGTTTGAAGATGAACTTGGAACACTTGAAGATGGAAATAAAATTCTAGGTTGAAGAGGAAGTTTGGGGATGAATGGTTCTGTGAAATGAACTGTGGTGGATATTATAGATGAGGTGGTACTAAAGAAGGTTGTATTTACAGTTTCAGAAGGAATGGTAGAACGCTTAGGGGTAGCAGAAGTTAGGGCAACTAATTCAGCAGATTGGTGAAAGTAGGCTTCGTCTATATCCTTAATCAAAGTTGCAGTCAAACTATCAAGTTTATCTAGAACCTGTTGATCTAAGTCAAGTTGTATAGTTTCCTTCTTTTCTTCAATAAATTGAATAAAATTAGGGTCTATTACAATATCATAGATTGAATATTTAGATTTGGTTCTAAATAAAGAATGTTCAAATGATAAATCAAATTGAATATCCTGTATACTTGATAATTCTTTAGGGAGTGAATTTTCTTTGATTAATTAACTACTACTTCCTAGACTTTTTTCTTTTTTAGTTTTTTCTTAAAATTCTGTCAAGATCATAAAAAATTATAGCAGGTTGTGGATCAGGATGAGCCCTGGTATAGTATATTCTTTTAGAAACAAGAATTTTAACTTTCAATGATAATTTTTTAACAACACTAAATAAAACTTAAGGAGAAAATATGAGGAAAAGTATTTCCTTTAAGATTTATTTAACTGAGGATTGATTCGCTAGTATTGTCACCAGTATGTTATAAATCTGAAATTTCCCTAGGGCTGTTGTGTTGTGTTAAAAGAAATAACAAAGGTAGCTATCAACCACTTTTGGAGATTAGGATCTAGCCTTCCTAATTTTCAGAGAGGGCTCTCTCTTAATGCTTTAACTTTGTTGTTTTAATTGATTTTAGGCTAGTTAAGTAAGATTGATTTGGTTTGATTTTGATTTGTTGGTGGAATTACCGATTTAGATGGATAGGTGCCTTTCTATTTTCCATTGGGATATGGAGTCAATATATCAAGAAAACATAACAGAAACAAATTATAAAATGAGTGTTACAGGGCAAGGGAGCTGAGCAAAATCAAATCTTTAAGGCTAAATGGTGAAGTGATTTTAAATCAGGATCAAGGAGCAGTTAAGGATTCCTTAAACTGGATAATGAAGGAAGGTAAAAGAGGTCAATTGGGACTAGAGAGCAATTAAGGATTCTAAAAACCTGATATTAGAAGAAAACATTAAAATGAATAACAGTTCAAAATAGAGTGTACTTAAACAAATTCTTCAATAATATTCCTGTTATAACATTTAAATTTGGAAAAAATGCAAGTTTATGGAATACTTAAGAAAATAACAACAACAATTGAAATATACTTTACTGAAGTAGCTCAACACATGAATCCTATAAAGAAATGCCTTTATTATTGTCTTGTTTCTCAACTTGGAAAAGTTACAATAAACCCTCTGGTAGTAGATCAATTCAACTATAGAAATGTTCAGGAATCCACACTCAATACTTTGAATTGCTGAAGTATTTATAAAAAAATTAATACAAAATATCCTATCAACTGATTAGGATTTTTCAAGGGAAATAAAATATCTTCATGCAAGAAGATAGAGATACCTATGTAACTAAATGTAATTTGTCCCTGTTTATTGGATTTGTTGTTTGTTTCTCTGATATGTGCTGTCCTTTATGCTGGCCGACTTTCATGTTGCTTGTCTTTCACACTGCTTGTCATCTGATTTGTCTTTTAACTCTTGGTATTTTATTTGTCTTCATATTTAATATGTCTTTACTACTTTATCTGCCTGCTCTGTTTATTCTTTTACCTCTGTGAATTTTCGTTCACCTTACTGCTATGTTACCTATTTTTACTTTTACCTGTCATAGTAAATCACACCATTTTTCCTAGGCTTCTTCATCTAGAATTTTTATTTTTACCATTCTCTTGTAAATCTCATCAGCCTCTGTATATTTTTCAAATGTGGGCTTATTGAAAAAAAGGTAATTTACCTCATGCTAGAGGTAAAATAAATTCTCTAAACTCTGGAGTACTTTTCCTGTAGGAACTCCTTTCATTGATGAAATGTTGGAAGTCTCTTTAGCTACTTCCCTGATCTTCTTATCATAATCTTCATGCCTCATCAATTTATCATTAATCACCAAAGGATTAGGAAGACCTTTTTGCGTGAAAACATCAAATTTGTTCATGAACCTATTTACTGCAAGCTCCATTGTTTGACATTTGTCTTCAAGCTGTATCGTCAAATTTCTCTTGGAAATAACCTTCTTCACCTCTAAAATGTTCTCTGTTCTGTCTATTATTCCAATTTCTTCTAATTCCTGCTTGTTTTTGGAATTAAGAAACTTTATAATCTCAATGGTTTCTTCTGGTTTCTTCCCAAGTTCTTCTTTGACTTTCTGAATAGCTTCACTAGCCTCCTTTATCAATTATTTCTTCTCAAATATCATTAACATAGTTAATGATATTGGACCACAGTTGTTGCTTTGCTTAGGCTAGTGTCTCTTTCAATGTCAATTCCTTTTCTAACTTATGAATTATATCAGTCAATTTATTGGATTTATTTGATTCTGCTTTATACATTACCTGAGCCAATTTATTTTCATCTTCTAGACGTTTTATTTTTTATTTAAGTAGATTGATCTTAGTAGTTTGTATTGACATATCTTGCATTTCTTTAACTAATTTACTTGCCTCATAATTGGGATGGGCTGATACTGTTGATGATGTTGTTGCTGGAACTTCTGTTGTCACTGCAACTGCTGTAGTAGCTGAAAATGCTGTAGGTAATGGAACTGGTGTTGAAGCTATAGGAATGGAGTGACAGGGATTGCTTCCATGCTGGTATGCTTTCCTACACTAATTTGCCCATTTCAGTTTCCATCTCTTTCAGTTGAGCTATCAACTGAATGATGAGATTCATCATTTTATCTTTTTGATTTTCATTCTCCAAAACTTCTTTAGTTTGTGGATGCTCCGTTGTAGGTAACTTCAGTTGTTTCTTCAATTCAGCTATGTCTGCATTCTTCTTCTTGATAAGATATTCTGTTGCTTTGATATTATTTGGATCATATCCAACCTCCATGATCAATTCTTCAAGTGATTCTATTATCATTTCTTTGTGAAGAAGCTTTCTCTAGTTTTAACTGTGCTCTGATATTTTCTAGAGAATTCTGTAGTTTTTTGACACTCAAAGCCTTGTTTTTCATAGTGGAGTAGATCATTTCTCCATCTTGATTATGAAACTCAATCTGATCTATGGGATGTACATCTTTAGCAAGAACTTCAAAGGTTGTTTTCTTGTAATATGCTGATGATTTTGGAGCCTACACTGTTGGCTGTAAAAAGGTCATTTGCATCTTCCTAGTCTTGTAATCAAAGGATGAAAGTAACCTGTTTTGGTCACTAGGATTTTGTTTCCAATACTGGGCATAAGTTATAGATTTCAATGCTTCATTCTTCAGTTTAATTTCTTTGTATTTTTCCATTATGTCCTTCTGTTTATCTACTGGTTTTCTTGATGATGAAACCTCTACACTATGCTGTTTCTGAATGATTTGTGCAATGGAGGTTGATGGCAACTGTGTTTCTTCTGACACTGTTGGAGGTGCATCATCTCTAACCACTATATCTGTATCAATGACTTCAAATGTTTCAACAATATTTTCCTGTTCAATCAATGGATTTAGTTTGGCCTTTTTCCTGTACATTACTTTGAATTTTGTGTCAAGAGTAGTCTCTGCCGAATAAGAGCCTTCCTCTCTTGGCCTCTTTGAGTTCCTTTCTTGTGGGGCTGGAGTATGCAGGATGGAAATAGTATCAACCTAATTATCCACCTCTTGTAAAGTATTTTCCAACCACTCTGACTGATTGGAATGCTTCTCAACCTCAGGCTTTGACTCATGAACAAAAGGGGTCAATTTGAATTTGACTCTTAACTTACTTATGACTCCCAAAGGATTGTATTTCCATTTGAAACTATTACTGAACTTGAAATATTGTAAGTACTTGTCTCCTTGCTGACCAACATTCTTATTATTGCAAATAAAAGGACCTAACTGATTCTTGATCTTAAATTGAGTTTTCTTCTTTGCTGACAGGAAATTAACTTCATCTAAATTTAGGATTTTTCTAATGTATTCTAATGAAAATAAACTCACTGGGAGGTATTTGGGAAGTTTGTATGGGGTAAGCTAGCTTCCATACACCCTAATTTCAGTATGATTCTGGTATAAATACCAGTCTCCTGTCCTACTTTGTTCTGACAATTGAAACACTTTCTTTATCTCTTCAATGACTCTAGGTTGAATGCTATTGCTTAGCATGTTGACAACTAGATAAAAAAATGCATCAATGAAGTATTTGTAGCTAAATTTTGTGGAATAATTTCTGATCAAGGATGTCCAGAAGACTACATATTGGGGGTTACCCTCTGTGTCCAGTTTTTGGAGGCTAACTACAAACCTTTCTGATTAGAAAAATAAGAACAAGTGAAATAAAACAGAGGGGTATTTAAATACTCTTTCCTCTGGTGATTTTACTAATTTATCATGGATTGCATCTGATAGGTATTGGGAAAAATTGAAGGTTGAATCTTGAGGCTGTCCTGGGCAGAATATGGATAGAAAAACTAGGATAGATGCATCTACATATTCATCAGTAGAACACCCTAAAATACATGACAACATTATGACAATCTGTCTGGTTCTCTTTGAAAATATGGAAGTTGAGTATGGAGGATTATCTTTTGGGGTTTTTGCTCATGGAGGAAGGAAGGTTTGGAATGTTTGGAACCACTTAGGAAAGTCTAGCTTCAGATATAGTTCAGTGAGGATCTCAATAGATAATGGGGCTTCATCATGATTGGGTTGGATCTATAACATCTGATTTATTGATTTTGCAATGATGGTGAATAGAATCTCTTGGTTTAGGGTTACTAGAGCTCTTTCATTGGACAAATAATTGATCTGGTAGAGTCTGATGATTTCTGTGAACTGAAAGGTCTTTGGGAAGATGTACCTGGGTAGGTTTGAGTCCCAGAGCTGGATATCATCAGCCTGGTCTATGAATTTGTCATGGCTCCAACATTGGATCTCTAGAAGGTTGAAATCAGTGACTATATCACTGATTTTGAAGTATTTATCAACAAGAGGTGTGTGGTAAACATCTACCATAGGTGGTTGCAGGGGGTTAATAGATATTATGCTCTGGGAGGCCATTTTTTTGTTTAATTTATCAATTTATTACTTTTATGTGCTTAAGTAATGGATTTTGGTGCTTAGGATTACCTGGAAAAGGTTGAATTTGGTCTTTGGAAGGGGTTTTGGCTGCAACATGCTTTAATTCCGGTCTTCAAAGCTTTAAAATGGGCCGACAAAGGTTCGTTTGGCTCTTTTCGCAAATAAAAAACTTTCACAAATAACAGAAATAAGGGAAAAAATGTTTCGGGCGGGTTTTATTGCTTTTAACTGGAGGTGGTTAACCTTATGGCACTGAGGTTTAATTTTCAAACATTAGTGGTTTTATCATAAGGCATAGGGGCGGGTTGGTGATTTATCGCACGATGAAAAGAGGTTGAGTGGTTTCGGGACTAGGGGGTGCGATTGACTGTGGACTGTCGTGTGGAAAATAGGCGGGGGCGCAAAACTACCCATTTCGCACCCCCCCCCTCGGATTTAAACTTTGGACTGTCGGGGGTGCGAAACTTCTTATTGGCCGTTGGATATAATCGACAATGATCAGGTGACTAGTAGAAGTGAGGGGTTATGATAGGTGGGACCCGGGGTGACTTATGCGAAGGAATTTTAATATAAGTGGGCCAGGTTAAATATATTGGAGGGGTTTAAATGTTAGCGGGGAGTAATATGTGTAGGGTGTTAATGTAATATATACTTTGGAAATATTTTTTAACGGGGGTTAGGATGATATATATGTGGGATATTAAAATACATTAGGAATAGGTGTTAAAAGGATATCGGGGAAGGGTTGTTTTGAAGTGGGGCCTGATACATTTTAAATAGCTAAAACTATGTAAAAAGTGGGTTTTTCATGTTTTTAAATGTAAAAGGGAATTAAGAAAAGGGGAAGTTAATTTTCAAAGGAAAATGTGTTTTTTAACTAGGGAAAGGGGTTTTAGGAAGGGGAAAAGGGGTGAAATAAGGGGAAACAGTTAGAATAAAGGGAAAGGGGTATTTTACAAGGGGAAATGACTTCCAAGAGTGAAAATAATATTTTAGCAAGGGGAAGGGGATTTAGGAGGATATTAGTGATATGAGATGAACCAATTGATGCTTTCCATTACTTGTGAAAGTAACCTACCTACCCTTTATTTACCCTAACATTTTTACTTTTTTTATTGGGTGCATTTGAGCTTGCTAACCCTTTTATTTTATTTTTATAAGCAAACTAACCTATTTCTATCCTTATAACTTCCAATGGCTCAGATTAAATTGATGAGCTCATTTTTATTCTTTACCTAACTACTGATCTGCCAAGATTAAATGGTTTGGCCAGATCTTTATTCACTAACTATCATTACATTGAAATTTAAAAGCATGAATGAATCAAAATTAAACTATATGATCATCATGAATTGTGGCATTTTGGATAAGATGCACAGAATTTTATTTTCATAAAGTAAAAGTAGTGGCATTTGAATATGCAACACTTTCAGGATCTATTTTTGTTTCTTTTTTTGGGGTTCATACTTTATATTATTTTTTGATCTTCTTTTCTTTTGGTCCTTTGAATTCTATTTTAGGACATACCCTTCTTTCATTTTTTAATATGGGAAAACATTTACAGAAAGAAAATGTATGTACAATATATACAAGACTCAACATAGTCAATTCAAAATTATGATATATATTATTATAGGACCCTAACAGTATCAATGGAAAGAATATCCATCGAGAAGTCGTGGATTAAGGTGCATCCACTTGCATCATTTCTATCTCTTGTTGGAAAGCCATCAGTTCTCCAACTCTTAACCAGTATCCAAACACTTTGGAGGCTTTCGATGGAAGTGACTCTCGTCCTTTTGGTATCCTCCCCAACTTGCCTATCACATTGGAGGGAAAAACGGTGAACGTTGAAGTAGAAGTCATTGATGCCAAACTCAATTATAATCTTATACTCGATCACATTTGGACTCATGCTATGCTTTGTGTGCCATCCACTCTCTTTCGTGTTCTTCGTTTCCCACATGAAGGAAAAATTATCACTGTCGATCAGTTGTGCTTTTTCGCTTCCACTTCTTTCAAAGGAAATTTTCCATATGTGGAGCATACCACCACACCCTATGAAAGTTTGGGGGAAGGAATTTTCAAAATCTCTATCCTAATGGGTATATTTTCTCTTCCCCCACAAAACACTGCCTAGGTCAATATGATCTACACTTCATCTGATCCTTGGATCATCCCTTCCCCTGATCAGATTGATTCGTTCAGTGACATCATGCTGTTAAGCCCTGTGGAAGTCAATTATTGTGAAATCATCTCGGCTTTAGATATTGATTATGAACATGCTACTTCTAACATGAATTTTTACGTGTACTCCTAATCTCCTTGGCTTGGTTCCTCAGACTCATTAGATCCCTTGAATGAGATGTTTCCCTCTGACGAAAGTATCGTGGAAATTATGTCTCTTGAGGAAACACCCTGGAATGATACTAATCACCGTTCCTCGTTCCTCCCAAGCCCTGGATTAATTCAGTAGTGTCTTGAAAATTTCACTTCCCATGCTCCGGGTGATCCACTCCCGACACCCATGTCGGCACATGAGGTATTTTCTGAGGGGAACATGGGCAACATCACCGCGACAATGCCTATCGACATTTCTGTGAAACTAGGAATTGTCGAGAACATTCACATTAGGGTAACTTTCTCTCCAGATGAGATCAAGCTCTATACCAGTCTCTTTCAAGAATTTCAAGATGTTTTTGCATGTTCCTATGAGGAAATACTTAGCATCAATCCAAGTATAGTGGTGCTTGAAATACCAACTTACCCTAATGTGAAGCGTGTTCATCAGTGACTTCGTCCTGCGCATCCTAGAAAGGCAGCCGCCATAAAGGGATAGGTTGAAAAAATTATTAAGGAAGGATTTATTTATCTGATCCCTTTGACAAATTGGGTGTCCAATATTGTCCATGTCAATAAAAATTAGGGTACCATTCGCGTTTGTGTCAATTACTGAGATATAAATCAGACCTACCTGAAGGATAACTATCCCACTCCGTTTATTGACCAGATCATCGATGAATGTGCTGGGAGTGAGATATTTTCCTTTATGGATGGTTTTTCTTTCTATAAAAAGATTAATATCCTGCCAGCTGGTCAACACAAGACTGTCTTCATCCGTCCATGGGTAACCTTTGCTTACAAGAAGTTCCCTTTCGGTCTGAAGAATGTCGAAGCTACTTTTAAGCGTGTGATGTCCTATGATTTCCATGACATTAAGCACATCATGAAACCTTACCTGGATGAACTTCCCTCTCATTCAGCTAAGCATCACAACCATCCTATGCACCTTCGAGATATTTTTCTACACTGTCGACACTATAATATTCACTTGAATCCGCACAAATGTGTCTTCTGCGTTGAATCTCACAGACTCCTTGGTTTTATCGTCTCTAAAGAAGGCATTCATCTCGATCACTTGAAATTCGAGGCTATCATTAATTTAACCCCTCCCTTCTCTTTATCTCAGTTGTAGAGCTTGCAAGGGAAAGCTAATTTCCTTTGTAGTTTCGTTCCCAACTATGCGAAGCTTGCTAAGGGATTTACACGATTACTTAAACAAGGGATCCCATTACTGTGGGATGAAGTTTCTCAAGGCTCCTTCGATGCTTTAAATAAAGTTCTTATTAATGCTCCTTTACTAAATCCCCCAAATTATCATCGTGACTATTTCCTATACTTAGCAGCTTCTGCTGGTACTATTTCTATGGTGCTGGTCCAGGACGACGATGATGGTACTTAACATGTCATTTATTACCTCAGTCGTAACCTTATGGATACAAATACTTGATATGCCCATGGCAAGAAACTGGCTTTAGCTGCGATACATGTTGTTCAACTAGTTCAACATTACACTCTTCTTTGCATGACTACCGTGATCTCCGACTGCGATCCCATGACTTATATTTTGACCCGTTAATTGCTGGGGGGGGAATATTCAAAATGGATTATCATTATATAGGAGTTTGATTTGGAATTCACTGCTACCAAATCGAAGAAAACATTTAATTTCGCTAAATTGATATGCTCCCTTCCCTTTGCTTTTGCTCCGTCCGATCTTGATGAGAACATTCCAGTGACACTCTCTTCATGATCAACACTATCGATCCATGGTATGGTGTTATCATCATGTATATCCAAAACCAAACCTTCTGCTCTGAGTTGACTAAAGCTAATCATCGACGTACTTGACATCACTCTCAACCATATCGTTTCATTGGGGATACTTTATACTGCATCGACATAGATTTTATTCTTCATTCGTGTTTAAATTTTGAAGAGGCTGAGAGGGTGCTTAAAGAATACCGATGCAGAAAACCCCCGCAAAACCTGCATCTTCTCCAAAACTCACATGCATTTAAAAAATGCGTCTCAACAACCGCCAACCAATACTCCAATGTCCGAGAAAATTCACACTTCTTCACATGCTAATATTTATTGTAATTCTCATTATGGTTCAAAACCATAAACCCCAACAATCTACTCTTTCAAACTTCAAATAGCATTAAAAACCCTTATAAAAGGCCTTAACCAACCACTAGTTTCATTGCTTAAATTCCAGGCTTTTATGATTTAAAACCCCAATGCTTATCATGGCATGAGAATGGTTCAACAATACTTGTACCTCATATAGCCGCCACTCTATTTATGGATTCAAAACATAATTAAAATCCCCTTCATTCTTATTGAATTAACATTCAAATTTTACATCATAACCCCAAGTTTAAGATGCGCCCTCCACTTATGGACTTTGGAATATTTGTTTGAATTTCATGTTTCAACCCAATATATATAATACACCCAAATTCCAAAGATTTAACAATCACTTTGGTTCCATTAATTATGTGTGCCTCGCCTTTAAAACAAATTTGACATTGTTAATCAACCAACCCATTCAACACATAATAAACCTGCCCACGGTAAATACAAATGTGCTTACCTCCATGAACGCCTCTGCAAATTCATAATTTGCCTTCACCTTATTCAAGTTTGACTAACACTTTCACCCATCGACTTAATGCCTCTGCCTCTGCACGTGGACTAGGTAGTTCATCACAATTCTGTTCCAACTTCTTACACGCAGAACAAATATACGGAGAATCTTAAATCGAGTGCTACAGCTGCACCTTTGTCCCTTCCACGTTCGATTTCAACCAATGCCCAACACATTTAATTATGCATCTGCAAAGGTGTGCGTTGGCCCACACCTCAAACCTTGACCAACATCAGTTTTTTTTTAAACAGCTTGATACTGCTATTTAACGCTCGTTGTTACACCATTCAACGCACAACACAAATGCATCAACCAACTGAAGTCCATCTACTGGATCAATATCCACGCTCGACCATTCGATCATCTGCAGTGTGACTCGATCAAGCTGTGAACTACGCCTACAATTATGCCAAAAAAACATTAAATAACATGTAAATCAATATAATGTAGGCAAATAAATATTTTCATATCAGAATCGAACCGCAATCCAGCAATGATCCACTTCTCTGACTCAACCTTTCACCGGTCAGGCTTCTCCATTCTCGGTTTCACATAAAACCCAACGACTCCTTGTATTAAGGTCTTAACACAAATCGATATCATTGTTTAATCTATTCATAATAGATAGAGTTTAAACAAAACTCTGCGCCTCTTCACACATACTAGTCATTCAGATTCAGATTAGGGCGATTACACCATCCATGAAATCGACTTTTCAAAGCCGATATGTCAACACCACTTAATTGATATTCGATCCAGGATGATCGATCCCTTTTCCCTGTGTTCTTTTCAAAAAATGCAGATTTATTCAATTCAATTCAAGCATGAATCGATGTTAAATTAAAATCAATGCTCTCCTCTTACGCTTTACACTGAAATTCAAACATTCTTTCCTGTGCTAGAATGTGTTCATCAATTCAACTCTAATTACATGCATAATATCACTTCAAAATCCAACTTCAAAAATATAATTTCTCAATCAATCAATCAATATATATAATTCTGAAACAAAATGAGATCACTTACAAACTTTTTCTTTGGCCAGATATTAAAAATTCATGGCCCTTTCAATTGCCGGAGGCTTACAAATTTGGTTGTCCAAACCTCAGCTCACAATCACTCTATTCTCCTTGATCTATTTGGCCTTTGAGGTTCATTAATTTATACAATTTTAAAATGATCTAATTTGAGTTCAATCCCTTCAATTTCTCAACAAAATCCTAAAATCACTCTTGAATCCCTAAGGATCCTCTCTCACCCAAAATTAATGAAACTAATTTCTAAATTAATATTTAGAAAAATCTCTCATCCCTTTACATCCTCAACTGACCAAATTCTCTCATATTCTCAAACATTTAAGAATTATTTACAATATTTAATTAAAAATACATAAAACCCACTCGAATCATTCATAAAAATATAGCTCTTTTAAAAACTTAAAAACCCCTAAGTTTTAATAAATACAAAGTATTTCTCTTTGCCTAATGCTCCTACATCAGACTTCCAAGGTTGAAAATAATCATGATCTCCTGATCATAAGTTTAAGTCTTTGTCCTCCTGGATCCCACACTTTGTTCTGCAAGTTATCATCAATTTCTGTTGTCGTATACTGCTTTTCTCTAGGTCTCCATACCTTATGCTGTCTTGCTCCGCTCTCTGTACTTTCATAGTCTGTCTCTGTCTTCATTTTGTTGTTTCTGCTGCTTCTCTTCCTTGCTGATTTCTTCCTCTGGGATACTTTCAACATGATTCTTCTAATTAGTTTAATTTATCGGTCCAATAAATCTTCAGATTGCTAATTTCTTGCTGCCTCCTGAGCTCTTACTCGTTCAGTTCTTACTTCTATGCTTGTTTCCGTTCTTACACGCTCAATTTTTACTGCTATGTTTCCTTCTATTCTTACTACCACCCAATCATCCATGCCCTCTTGTCTTCTACAATGGAGAACTTCTTCTCTGCCTTCTCCTATTAGCAACTTACTGGACCGGTACATTGTGTACTTCTTTCTGCTGTCTTCATCCTCTTGTATCTGCAATTCCCAATTTTGAAATTGAGATTCTTCCTGCACTAAATTTTGATTATTCAGCATCCTTTCCAGTAACATAACGTCCTCATCCCATGGATTAGAAATTTCCATAGAATTTTCTTCTTCCTTCATTTGACTGCTCAACTGAGTCAAATGTTCTTCAGCACCTGCAATAACACTTGCATTCACAAAACACTTGTTAAAACAAAAATCATAAGGCCTCAGTGCCTTACTTCCCTCTGCCAGCACCTGAGTATTTTGTTCTAAATTTTCCATCTCAATCGGCACATCAGTATGCTGATTCTCTCTTCCCAAATAATTATCTGAAGAATTCTCAAGACTTTCAACCAGTCTTTCTCTCACACCATCTGTCTCCAGGATGTCTTTCTGCTCTCGTTCGCTGTACTAAAATCTTTCTTCTGCAATCTCTATGTCATACTCCAAATTTACCAACAAGTATTCCAACAATACAAATTCTCTGTAGCATTGTTGAAGCATTTCACCATGACTTACAGTCCCTGCATTCACACATAAACTTTCAGTTTGAAAATCACAAAGTTCAACAGTCTCAATTGTTGGTTTATATACCAACTCTTCAAGCTGATCCTCTTCTCCATTCACATGAACTTCCTCTTGTACTGTAACAGCTTCAAGTACAAATGCATCACTGCTTTCTTCTTCCGAGTACTTATCTCCTGAAAGACTCTTTTCCACACTTGTGACAACGTCACAAGATTGCGCATCCTCTTCAGTAAAACATGTAATCACATCACAATTGTTAGCTACAAAAACACAATATTTTACATCATCCAGCTGGTCTGGATCTGCCCAATAACTCAAGAAATAATCCATGATCTCATCCTCTGTTTCATTAATGGAAACCTCCACTTTCAACTCATCTGCTCTGAGTTCTTCATGATGTCTCAACTGTATACTCATCATCTGCTCGAGCTTCCTCAACTCTTCTATTAACTGAATGTTTATCTATCGATCTATTTTCTGTTGTAGCCTCTGCCACTTCACTCTCTTCCTCATGAGCCAACCAACTCTCTGGTCTTTCATATTTTCCTGTAACAATTCCATCAATAACTCAAGATGAACTGCTATCTAAGATTTCTCTTTCTCATACTCTTCATCATTCAACTGTTGTCTTATGCCATTTGCCTTGGCATCTTCTTTCTCCCTCTTTCTACTGGGGCCTCTTTATAAACCTATGCTCTCCCCTTTATGACTTTTAGTAGTCATATCCTTCGCCATGAGTTTCTCACCCATGAGTTGCACCAAGCCACTACAACAACAAGCTATCCTGCTGCCACTTACCTCACCAATCCCTTCCTCCGGATCTGGTCTTTTGGTAATCACTGGTCCTCTGCTGGAACCTTTTGAGCATTTCTCCACTGCTTCTTCAGGCTTCACTCATCTGCAACTTTCAAGAACACACTTTTCCTTTTCATTCAACCTCTGTTGAATCTTTAGGTTCTGCCACTCTCTCTTAGAATCTCTTGCTGGACCCCTTCATCACTGCACTCCAGCTGTGATATGCTCCTTTATGCTGAGACTTTCTTCAACCTGCTTGCAACCTGAATTTTTCAAGCATAACCTTCAAACTAGAGTTCAATAATAATGATCATTAACTTACCTCCAAGATCCTGTTGATCTCGCTTTATCTTCCAGCTGCACAGCATCTCTGTGCTGTAACCTTCATTAGTTTCAAAGTCTGATATTCATTCATCACATGCAATTAACTCAATTTTTAAAAACTTAAATCTTCACATAGAGCTATTCCAGCTCTGATACCAAAATGATGCAGGAAACCCTACAAACCCATAATTTCTCCAATACTATGCATATAAAAAGGCATCACAAACAGATTGCCCAAATAACTCTTCAATGTCTGGGAAAATTCACACATCATCATTCGCAGAAGCTTCATCTTAACAATCATTCCCTATGATTATAAAATCATACAACCAATTATCATATGCGGAAGCTCTTCAAACATATGGTTCAAAACCATGAACCCGAATAATCTACTCTTCCAAACTTCGAATAGCATTAAAAACCCTTATAAAGGCCTTAACCAACCACTAGTTTCATTGCTTAAATTCCAGGATTTTATGATTTAAAACCCCAATGCTTATCATGGCATGAGAATGGTTCAATAATACTTTTACCTCATATATCCGCCACTCTATTTATGGATTCAAAACATAATTAAAATCCCCTTCATTCTTATTGAATTAAGATTCAAATTTTACATCTTAACCCCAAGTTTAAGATGCGCCCTCCACTTATGGACTTTGGAATATTTGTTTGAATTTCATGTTTCAACCCAATATATATAATCACCCAAATGCCAAATATTTAACAATAACTTTGGTTCCATTAATTATGTGCGCCTCTCCTTTAAAACAAACTTGACATTGTTAATCAACCAACCCATTCAACACATAATAAACCTGCCCACGAAAAATACAAATGTTCTTACCTCCATGAAAGCCTCTGCAAATTCATAATTCGCCTTCACCTTATTCAAGTTTGACTAACACTTTCACCCATCGACTTAATGCCTCTGCCTTTGCACGTGGACTTGGCAGTTCATCACAATTCCATTCCAACTTCTTACACACAGAAAAAATATACGGAGAATCTTCAATCGAGTGCTACAGCTGCAACTTCGTCCCTTCCACGTTCGATTTCAACCAATGCCCAGCACATTTAATTATGCATCTGCAAAGGTGTGCATTGGCCCACACCTCAAACCTCGACCAACATTATTTTTTTTTTTAAACAGCTTGATACTGCTATTTAACGTTGGTTGTTACACCATTCAACGCACAACACAAATGCATCAACCAAATGAAGTCCATCTGCTGGATCAATATCCACGCTCGACCATTCGATCATCTGCAATGTGACTCGACCAAGCTGTGAATTGCGCCTTCAATTATGCCAAAACAACATTAAATAACATGTAAATCAATATAATGTAGGAAAATAAATGTTTTCATATCAAAATCGAACCACAATCCAGCAATGCTCCACTTCTCCGACTCAACCTTTCACCGGCCAGGCTTCTCCATTCTTGGTTTCACATAAAACCCAACGACTCCTTGTATTAAGGTCTTAACATAAATCGATATCACTGTTTAATCTATTCATAATAGACAGAGTTTAAACAAAACTTTGCGCCTCTTCACACATACAAGTCATTCAGATTCAGATTAGGGCGATTACACCATCCATGAAATCGACTTTTCAAAGCCGATATGTCAACACCATTTAATTAATATTCGATCCAGGATGATCGATCCCTTTTCCCTGTGTTCTTTTCAACAAATGCAGATTTATTCAATTCAATTCAAGCATGAATCGATGTTAAATTAAAATCAATGCTCTCCTCTTATGCTTTACACCGAAATTCAAACATTCTTTCCTGTGCTAGAATGCGTTCATCAATTCAACTCCAATTACATGCATAATATCACTTCAAAATCCAACTTCAAAAATAGAATTTCTCAATCAATCAATCAATATATATAATTCTGAAACAAAATGAGATCACTTACAAACTTTTTCTTTGGCCAGATATTCAAAATTCATGGCCCTTTCAATTTCCGGAGGCTTACAAATTTGGTTGTCCAAACCTCAGCTCACAATCACTCTATTCTCCTTGATCTATTTGGCCTTTGAGGTTCATTAATTTATACAATTCTAAAATGATCTAATTTGAGTTCAATCCCTTCAATTTCTCAACAAAATCCTAAAATCACTCTTGAATCCCTAAGGATCCTCTCTAACCCAAAATTAATGAAACTAATTTCTAAATTAATATTTAGAAAAATCTCTCATCCCTTTACATCCTCAACTGACCAAATTCTCTCATATTCTCAAACATTTTAGAAATATTTACAATATTTAATTAAAAATACATAAAACCCACTCAAATCATTCATAAAAATCTAGCTCTCTTAAAAACTTAAAAACCCCTAAGTTTTAATAAATACAAAGTATTTCTCTTTGGCTAATGCTCCTGCATCATTTATGAAAATCATGTTACATCATTTCAGTTTGATGAAAATTTGCAGCAGACTTGTCATTATTTTGATCATCATGAATATGAGAATCATTTCAAACAACAAGAGGAAATACTGGAAGATAATTGCTCTAATCCTCAGGTAAAGGAAGAAGTTTATTCTCTGTGTCATTCCTTGCACTGGGCTACATCAAATGAAGAAAAATTTGAAAAGAAAATTTTAGACAATCAGATGGGTATGCTTGTTGAATCATATGAAGAGTTACCTTTAGAAATTTTTGCGGTACATGCTGAGGAAGTTCCTTGTGAAAGTGTCCAAGAGTACTCCAAGTATTTATTTCTCTCAAATGAAAATAATGATCAATAGATTTTTTATTTTTTATTTGATAAAGGACACAAGGGTTATAATGAATAATATGAACAAGGAACACCATCACAGGATCATATTTACTCACACTTTCTTGTTGATCAACACGAATTATTCATGCATACTCTCAAAGATCCTTTCGCAGTTTTGATGGAATATTCTACAAGAATGAATTTGAATATGATTTTTAGTTATTTATACAAATTCAGATGGTGGAACAAATTCTCACCTCTCAGGATTGGCTTTATGATCAAAGAAGTGGAATGTTCGTTCCAACCCAATACTCAACTTCTTGATTTGCTTCATTGGAAGAGTGAGATCACTTGATTTAGTTTTTAAGCTGAGCAAGGAAAGTAGGATAATTTATATATAAATAAGCTTGAAGATCAAGTATTTTGTCAGTTTCAGTTTTAAATTTAGCATGTGTACTTTCAATTCTTTAGTAGCTATTGGTTTTTTCAATTCCAAGGTTACAGGTCAGAACAGGTTGCAAGTTTTCATTTTGAAGATGGGTATAGCCCAATGGAGGTGGCACTAGAACTAGTAGTTCTTTGTTCTACCACAGGAGCACACTATCCAAAGTGGAGCCACTGTTATCACACATAAAATTTTATTTTTTAATGGATAGGGTCATCATAAGCTTCACCTTGTCTCATTAGGTTAGATCATTCATTTGATGAGAAATTCACTTAATCTTGTTTATTATAGGCCATTGAAACTTCATTAGTCTTGTCATTAGGGTCGTATCCATAATAATCCACCTTGGGTTCACTTGCATAGTCATCAAATTTAAAAAAATATCAACTAGCTAGTTTTACACATTTTCGTAGAGAATTCAGTGCAAAATAAGTAGATTTTGCTACGAAACTGGCTAATAATTTAGTAGTGAATATGAGGATTTCTCTGTTTTTTTACTTTTGAGAAGTCAACTTCAAGGGACTTTTATGGGAAAAGAGAGAAGTATTTTAAGAAAATAAGAGAGGTTATTTTCAAGAACATATATTATAACATTAACCTCTTTCACGTTTCTTAAAGGTGCTACGAATTGGGATATTCATAGATGTCTTTCAGCTCTATTTTTAGAATGCAGAATTTTCCTATTTTATACATGTTTTTATAATGCCGATTTTGGACAGCTGGAGATGGTTTAAAAAAAAAAAAAGAGGTTTCTTTTAAATACATACTGACCTACAAAAACCTCCTTCCGTTTTGCAATACATATCAAGGATATGGAGATAAGAGCTCATCTCTGAACCCTATGTTTTGAGAAAAAACAGACTCATTTTAGTGATGAATAAACTTGCTACAGGTGAAAATGATGTTTTTTGAAGAGTGTAAGAAGCAATTTTGCATGATAATATTTCATTATATCAATTTTCATACCTATAGATGAAATTTGGAATAAAAAAGAAGATTTTGGAACTTTCTCCATTATCAAGTAGTTTCGAGCATGGTCCAAGCTTGAAGGCCAAAAAATGCTACGAAATTTCTGAAGATGCTTTTTTGCCTATAAAAACAATTTTTTGAATATCCAAGGAGGGAGGTTGATGGTATTCACTAATTTAGACCCAAAAAAAAATTTTTGACCAGCAAAGGTGGCAGAAGGAAAAGACAAAGCACAAAAACAACCTTGCTACTAAAGTATGCTACGAAAATTTCTGTACATTCCCGTTTTAGCAGTCAACTTCAAGTTTGATGTCAGACCAAATGACAAAGTATTTTGAAAATATGAAAGATTTTTTTCTTCAACACAAGTCCATATATAAAAACCTCTCTCAGTTTCTGCAAATCCACGAGGGTTTGGAAATTATACACTCATCTTTGAAGCTTATTTTTCAGAATTTTCACTAACTAGATTTATGAAATTGTTTTAAAAACTCGACTTGGAGGAGGTCTAGCTCAACATCCACGTCGCATAATGACACATCAGCACTCTAGTACACTTAGAAAATTAGTTTTTTGCAGTGTATTCAAACTCTGAAAAATAAAAATATCCCTAGGAAGTCTCCAAGTGATGGAATCATGTTTGAAATAGGTCTCTAAGGTGGGAATTCAAAGCTAGCAAGGCGGCATATCATTTGTATGAAACCTCATTCTATAAATGAGATAGTTTTAGAGTTATAAAGGGTTGGGAGATGTTATGTCTGTCAGTAATATACAGTTGTAGCAACCTATTTCAGACTTGAGATTCTTCTATATGTTCTTATGTAAGTTTGTTCTACCAGTATTTTACTGTCTCTCCAATGTTCTAGTTGTATAATCACTTGGAATTCATGATCACATGCTCCAACTTCCTGTTTACACCTATTCTATTGTTTTGTCAAGATTTATTAGTTTTCTTATGTATAATCACTTGGAATTCATGATCGCATGCTCCAACTTCATGTTTACACCTAGTCTATTGTTTTTTCAAGATTTATTAGTTTTATTATGTATAATCACTTGGAATTAATGGTGACACGCTCCAACTTCCTGTATGCATATAGCTTGTTGTTGTATCTTTCATGTATGGATTAATAAGAATAAAATTGCCTCAACTTCCATGAGATAGGTTAACTTGTGACTTAGTTTTCATATCGACTCCATAAGCCTAATGGTAGTAAACCTTATACATCTTTCACCTACAGAAAAACACATTCAATCCAATTCAGAGTTAGCCATATTATTTCAAGTTATTCATTGAATATCCTTCATACTTTAATAGATCCCTCTCAGATTGGAAAGGCTAATTTCTAGTTACAAGTGGTTTAAAATAGTTACTCCAAGTTGACCATTGAAGCAGTCCAACATGACTCCATTTGGTAATAACAGAGTGGATGGCCAATAAGAGTGGGAAGCATGTGATGATCAGAGGCATGCACACGTACCCTCCACGGACAGTCTTAGTACATCATATGAAAGAAGATTTTTGGAAGGGAGACATAGAGTGGGTAGTGGAGCTGAGGATTTCAGAGTCAGGTGTCTCAGGTCAGCCTTTGTACCCGGATGTGAAGACTAACCTAAACCGTTACTCTACAGTTTTTGGGGACATTCCACCATGACAGCCACCGGACCAGGGGTTTTAGCACACCATTGAGTTGGATTAGGGAATTTATGCAGTGATCACCACTCCCTATAGGCACCCCAAAGCCTATAGGGATGAGATTTAGAGAGCCATACATGATCTCTTGGTGTTAGGGCACATCAGGCCCAACACGAGTCTATTTTCTTCTTTATTGGTTCTACTGAAGAAGAAGGACGTCACACTACGAATGTGCATAGATTATAGGTATTTGAACAAGAAGACCATGAAGAACTGCCACCCTATCCCCAAGATTGATGAGTTGATGGACGAGTTGAGGGGGGGGGAATTTCTTCTCCAAGATCGATCTGACGTCGGAGTACCTCCAGATCAAGGTGAAGGACCAGGATGTCCCTAAGACTGTGTTTCACTGCCACTACGACCATTTACAGTTTTTGGTGATGCCCTTTGGGCTGACACACGCTCCGACCACATTCCAGTCTTGCATGAACCACATATTCTACGGTCGGTTGAGGAATTTTGTGATGGTGTTTTTCGATGATATTCTCATCTACAACAGCACATGGGAAGAGCATTTACAGCACATCGATGTTGTACTGTGTATCTTTGAGGAGAAAAATTTCTATGCCAAGCTATCCAAGTGCAGGTTTGAGCTAACAAAGATGCTCTATTTTTTCATATCATCGGAGTGGGCGGATTGAGATTCCATGAGGAGAAGCTCTGGGCCATCGGGGATTGACCAGAACCAAAGACTATGGAAAAACATTGGGGGTTTGTGGGAATTTTCACCTACTATCAGAAGTTCGTAAAAGGGTTTTCACAACTTGCAGCACCCCTCACAGACCTCAAGAAGAAGGGGGGTTTCATCAGGAAAAATACTACACAGAGGGCCTTTGATAGGCTCAAGGAGGTGATGATCAGTTGCTTGGTGTTGGCATTGCTCGACTTCATGCAACCCTTTGTGCTGGAGTGTGATGCTTCAGGAGAACGAGTAGGTGTAGTATTGATGCAGGGGGGTCATCCCATAACTTTCGAGAGCTAGAAGTTGGTACTGCATGAGAGGTTGTATCCCATATATGACAAAGAGATGTTGGCCATCATGCATGCATTGGCCAAGTTTAGGAAGTATATTGTGGGGAACAGGTTCTAGGTGAGGACCGACAACAATAGCCTTAGATTCTTCCTTGAGTAGAAACAATTGCAGGAGAGTAAAAAAAAGTGGGTTACCGAGATCCAGGCTTATTATTTTGACGTCGAGTATGTCAAGGGGAAGAACAACGTGGTGGTGGATCCGTTGTCACAGAGATCAGAAACGTTATCCTTGATGAGTATTGACACAGATTGGAGGGCTCAACTTTTGGTGGATTACTCTAAGGACTATTTTGCATGCGAGGTGCTAAATGGGCAGGGGACAGATGACCGGTACTGGGTTATGGATGAGGTTATATATTATAATCATCAAATATTCTTGATGGGTAACTCCCAACTCAGGGAGAATATTTTGCATGCAGTCTAAGACTCACTGATCTCAGGCCATTAGGGGTTCACAAGAACATACAGGGCCATCAGGGAGAGGTTCTCTAGGAAGGGCCTCAAGTAGGACATACTCTAGCAGGTATGGGAGTGTGGATTTTGTCAGTGTAACAAAGGGGAGCTGAACCATCCAACAGGGTTGTTACAACCGCTTCCCATTCCTGAGGGGAAATGGGAAAGAATCTCCATGGAATTCATCACCGGATTTCTCATGGTGCACGGCAAGGATTGTATCTTTGTAGTGGTTGACCAACTGATGAAGTATGATCATTTCTTCGCCATTTCATCTCGGGACATTGCTTCGCAGGTGGCTAAGTTATTTTTCCGAAATTTCTTCCGACTCCACGGTCTTCAAAAGACCATAGTCAGTGATAGGGATAGTAGGTTCATGGAAGGCTTTTGGCAGGAGTTGTTCTATTTGGTGGGCACCGAGTTAACACCTAGTACCAGCCATCACCCACAAATAGATGGACAGATTGAGATAGTGAACAAGTGGTTGGGATTCTACTTGAGAAACTGTGTCACGGGGCAGCAAAAGGCTTGGCTACACTGGCTTCATTTGGGGGAGTATCGTTACAACACCACATTCCACATGTCAATTGTTATGTCTCCATTTTATGCATTATATGATTATAATTCTTTGAGAGTGCAAGCTTCTGTGATCCATAACATATTAGATTATAAATCTTTCGGGAAATCACATGAGAATTTTAGGACCGACGCATTTCGAACTACCAATTGTAGTTCATCATCAGGATTTCCCAATTATGATCTTCCTGATGATGAACTACAGTTGGTAGTTCGAAACACGTCGGTCCTAAAATTCTCATGTGATTTCCCAGAAGATTTATAATCTAATATGATTATAATTATTTGACTTTTGTTGATGTGATATTTGATTTTCATAAGGCCCCCAGGGCCAAGGACTGGATCCAAGAGAGCTAAGACATACTCTGGGCTCTCAAGGATAACTTAGCTACAACACAGAACTAGTAGAAGCTATACTTAGATAAAGGTCAAGTGGAGAGGAAGTTTGAGGTGGATGATTTGGTATACCTCCATCTTCAGTCATAAAAGCAATCTACGCTGAACTTATGAGGGGAACTTAGTGCTACAGCCAGAGGCCATCTTGGACACACACAAGAGGCATTTAAGGAGTCAGATAGTGAAAGTATATTTGATCAGATAGCGAAACCTTCCAGATGAGGATACCACTAGGGAAGCAGAGAATATCCTGCAACATCCATATCTGTAGTTTCTTGAGGACAAGAAAATTTTTGGCGGGAGGACTATAATAGTTGAAATTAGAGGTCAGCTAATTTGAATATAAATTTTGTCAAATTTTACCTTTTTCTAAAGTTAGCAAGAAATAAGATGGGTGAGGGTGACCCAAAAATAAACTTTATAACTAGAAAAATTACCTAAAGTCACTAAGGCAAGGATTAAAGTTGGAGTGGGACCTGTGGGGCTAGAATCATGCAGTAGAGAGCAACCTAGTGGAACCGCACGAGAGTAAACAATGTAGGAAACATAGGGACAATGTGGGGATAGTCGTTGTGTAGTGGCACCGTAAGGATTGGAAGGCAGAGGTGGTAGCACAATCTAGTGGGGCCCAAGGGAAAATTGGGGGCTCATCTAGGTAAAAGAGGATGAGAGTAATCCATTCCTCATTCATTCAGTCATCAACTAATTTTCTGTCTGGTAAACGAGAAGCATGCTTGAGCTCTTTAGCCGAGTCTGCAAGTGTTGTTTAACACAAATATTTGCGAGTGGAGATCTCAACCTCATCCTCATCCTTGGGGGACTTCGAATTCCCACTAAGGAGGAGTCCCATTCAGTTTTGGAGAGAGGAATCACAGGTACACATTTAGGCATACGCAATCCCTCTAGGACAGTGCAAAGGCCACATAGTCAGCAAGAGGATTACGCAGTCCAATTGCGGAGCAACTTTGGGGAAGGAAGAAGAAGGAGAGATTTTAGCCAAAAGTTTTGCGAGGATGTCAAGCACTTCTTCGTAGTGTTCTTGAGCATATTTCATAATTTTTTTCCAATAGTATAGCCAAAAACTTAGTGTGCCCAACAGAATAGCATACCAATCCCAAAGGGGATGAATTTCTAGGGTTAGCCTTTCATGAATCCTTCGCAGGTTTTTCCAAGTTCGTTGAGGAGTTTCCAATGTCCAAGTCTCGGAAATTTTTGAGCAGTAGAAAAGCCTCAACACGTAGTCCCTTTCCATCCAGATGTAGCAATTCTAGAGAGGAAAACGTAGAGGAGGAGCCATGCAAAGCAGCAGAGCAGAAAGGTTTTATGAGTATGGTTTGAGGGATTATTTCGGCCTCCCTTGTGTAGGCCAAGGTGGCATCTTAATAAGCACCATCTTGTACCTTTCCCATTTAGAAAATTAATAAAAAGGCTCAGAATTTTTGGATCATTCATGGTGTTTGTTGGAACAAGGTCTCCAACAAGCTGTGATACTGGTCCAATTTTGTATATTTTTTATTATAATTAGTCTAGCGCAGGGGTATTGGGGTGGGTCAAAGCCCTAAAATGATTGTAATGGGTTAAAGGGTAGATCTAGAATCCGCAACCACGGTTTGCAGACCATAGGAAATACTAGGCTAGATTATTATAAATAGAGGAAAATTTTGAATTCTAAGGCAAGAAGATGATGAGATTTTGATGCAAATTGTGGATTAGTAGATCTGTTTGGGTTTTTGGGGAGAGGACTCCTACTGCTGTTTGAGCGGAGATCTCGAGTCCTGCTGTGTGCGGACCCTGCTGCTGTGTGCGCAGGCTGGGTTGGGTATGGTAAGAAGGAATTGACAGATTGATGAATAAGAAAGGTTGTTTGGGTAACTGAATTTGTGTGTACTATTTATGCAAATTTGTGGTAATTATTGTTTTATGCGTACTCTGTTAAGCTGCAAAAATACTGTATAATTGGTTTTACTTCATCTGATTCTATTATGTTCTATGCAATACTGCGCTACTGTCTTAAAAGTATATAATTTGTTGAGCACTATAGTCTAGTTGACCTTGCACATGTGCATGCGAAGGAGTTCTGTAGCTCTGGCTCTGTAGTAGGAAAACGGTTCATTGTAAAGCCAGACGCAGCTCTGCTAAGCTTACCTACCCTCTCTCAGGGTGCGAAAACCTGGTTCCAGCACCCACCCATACTACTTCGGGTGAGACTTTGACCTGTGCAAGCCGGTCAATTGCGAAAGGGCTAGTAGTATAAGGGTTTGTTGGCAAAAATTCACCTTCGAACCTGGGTCAGCCCCCCTGGAGCCAAAAAAAGGTTTTGTTGCCGGGACTGGGTGCAATTTGAGAGAGGGATTGGGTAATGACAAGGGGGTACTGGAAGCCTGAAAGGAAGGAAATTGAAGAGTGGTTCGAAAAAAAGATTCAGGAATTTGGAATAAAGGAGAATTGCAACATGAGGTTAACGATGAAAAGGAGGAGAAATAGGTACATTCTTACAGAAAGCTACGAAATTTTCTTTGCAAAATTTGCAACTGAGCTTCAGAAATGGCTGGCTAGGCTCGTAGAGTTCCAAAAGTGTTGGAAGGACGAACGAGTCACTCAGTGGACTCCAGAACTGATCCAACAGCTGGAAAGGACTGATAATACCATCACTCGGACAGTGGATCATTGGGTGGGAAGTGTGCTAGGAGGATTTGTGACAAAATTTTCCATTGATCAGTTCATCTCCTACTCTGAAGCAGGGCGGAGATTCTTTAAAGGGTCCCAGGGCAAGTTTCTTAAGACATTACCTCTGATAATTAAGGTATTACTGTGCGAGAAGAGTATTTTATGTAGTCATACCGAGTGAATGAACTTGGATCCAGACGAGAGCACGACATGCAGTGGTAAATACTATTGAACCAACCTTGAAAGGGGGAGATCTCTCTATAACCTTCTGTGGGAGACGACTGTGTAAAGCCCCTCAGCCGCACCACTGTCTAGCCCATGCAAGGGTAAGAATTCGCCCATACCACCACCTTCGTCGGTCAGTGATATGGTTGCACACCTAAAAATACCTACCTTCAAGGGGGTAGGAGATGAGGATATGGACCAATTTTGGTTTGTTGCAGATTCTGTATGGACTGCGCAGAATGTGACAAATGATACGGTAAAGAGGGCACAAATGTCCCTGGCATTCGAAGAAAGAGCATTGGACTGGTATATGCAATACATATCTTAGAATGGAAATACATCTATTCAAGATATTAAGGACGCTCTGAAGAAAAAATTCCAGAAGCCAAATATTACTCTCAGTTGGTAGTATAAGTAAAGGACTTCAACCAAGGCTCGTCTGAATCTGTATGGGATACTGATCAGCGACTGAAGAGAGAAATCAGGGAGGGAGGATTTGAGTATGAGGATAGGAAACATATGGAAGAGTTCATCGCTATGTTGTTGCCCCACCTGCACATGCCAACGAGTCACCAAACCTTTGAGTCGCAGGAAAAAGCTGTGGAAGTCGCCATGAAACTAGAAGTTGCGCCCAGAGAAGATACTTCATTAGGAGTACAGCAAATTCAGGATCATCTCGGAGCTATTCACATGGAAATTCAGACCCTGCAAAAGGAATGAGGAAAGGGAGCCAACACGGATCTATGGTGCATACGATGTCAGGTATCTGGCCATACAAGGGATCAATTCCCTCTATTGGTAGATTACATGCAGGCAGGAGGACCTAGTCTAGCTTTCCCAGGAGAAAATGGAGAATCCAACTTAGCATGTCCAGGCTCAAGCAGGTCTGTGTTATGGTACGATGACTGCCACGTCGCAGGGCTACACAATACGAACCATTGCCCCCGGCTAGGAGCGTATGTCCTAGAATTGACGCAACAGTGGTGCAGGTTCTGTCGATCGGTAGGACATGATGAGAAGAACTGTCAAACTTACGACCTGATGATCGATCGAGGGAACTTATATAGGGTACAGTCAGACCCTGTGTCACCTAGATCTCCCGCGAGCTTTGGTGGCTCTCCAGCAAGGGGCAGGGGAGGTCGAGGAGAAAGCGCAAGTCGAGGATGTAGGCAGCTGATCTCTTATAACTACGGGGAAGTAGGACACTTTGCAAGGAACTACCCCAATCCTACGAGGAAATCTTGAATATATTGTAGACAGCTAGACCATGTGATCGAAGATTGCCTGATTTAAATAGCCAAAATGCAGGAAAAGCAGCCCACCCCTACGCAGAATGTGAAAAGAGTTAAAGCCGAGCTGAGGAACATAGACCCAAAGGTGAACATCATAAGACGTAGTGGGATGGTCACCCAGGGACCAAAGGAAGGGGCTACCGGGGATCCTATGACCTGTCAAGAAGGATCGAATATGGAAAAGGGACAAGAAACCATGGCCGTAGCTGACCAGGATTTCGCAGCTACTGCGTAGGCACCAACACACCCCAAGACAGATGAGGGGGTTGAGCCCTTTTTGCAATAATGTATAAATTTTCTACATAATCTGAAGGCTGTCGAGAACCTTCAGGGATTAATGAATAGCTACACAGCACGGCCCAAGTCAACCAAGGATGTCCACAAACTATACAGGTATAAAAAACGCATTGGAAGAGAAATGCGCCTGACAGCGCAATTTGGTGACTACGAGATGGATTAGGTTATTTTAGACCTTGGATCGGATGCAAACGTTCCCTAAAAAAACATGGCAGCAAATGGGAGAACCTAAGTTGGAATGGTCCACCATCCAACTGCACATGGAGAATCAACAGAAGATCATCCCTCTAGGAAGGCTCCCAAAGGTCATGGTAGATATTGCAGGAGTAAAGGCCCAAGCTAACTTTCAGGTAATACAAATCGTAGAAGATTCAGACCCCTAACCTGCGCTCCTAGGATTGGACTGGGCTATAGATATGGGGGGTGTTATAAATCTCAAAAAGCACAGCATGGTATTTGAAAATAACGGCACATGAGTAGTAGTACCATTGGATCCCGCGGAAGGCACTCGGTATACAGAGCCAACGCAAGATGAGGAGGAAGTGGATCACATTTACAAGCTCACTACGCAGGACGAGGATTGGATTAACCCCATGGCAGAAGGAGTACTCTGCTGGGAAAAGGACAGTGAATGCATGTCTTACTCTGATGAGGAACTAAAGAATTGGCAAGGCCGGTTGCATGAGGTGTTGGCGTTGTGATGTCTTCGGGTCACCAGGAATTTCCGCTGCATCTCCTCCAAGGTAAGAGACCTGCCCTACATTGAGGATTCAGGTAACATTAGTGAATTCTTAAGCGCATTCGAAGTATAAGTGCCCCAGGGATGCAAAATAGGGGCCCTTAAGCTAGCCCTGCGTAGAACACCTACGCACTAGTGGGATACGCATTGGGAGGCATTCTGCGATTAGGAAGAATGTAGGGATAAGATGCTCCTATGGTTTGAGGCTCCAGCTGAGAGACGAATCCAATAGTTCCTTGGGTCAGAAGATCCATGCAGATATTTGCTCGCATGGGAATCACAATGGTGTGATAAAACCCCAAATCAATGGGTCCACCTGATTTTCCATGCTCTAGGACTGTGTCCAGCTGCATGGTATTTAGATGCGGAGCTACATCAATGCACTTTCCATTGGGATAATTTGAGAGATATTTTTATGCGAACATTTAGGGTGGTAGATGGCATAGGAGCACTCGACGCAGCCCTGCAAGCCACTGATGCCTTAAATCAGGGTAGTCCAGACTCGTACATCACCTCAAAATCCTAGAAAACATCGGTGCCACACATGGTGGAATACTGCAGCCTCAGCCCAATAGATGGGAAGGATGATCCCCGAAGTACCCCACCCGTGGCACTGGACAGGATGCGCACAGTTTCCTAATCGATTAGACTGTACCTGAATTGCATTACAACACGCTAGACATCGGCCATAACTCGGTGTGCAAAAGCAACACGTATGCTTCATCCAAGGTCGGTAGATACGTGGGAAGGCCCTCGAGTGCGAATGATGACAGTCAGAACAGTGAACTCTAGTAAAAATGGAATATTACCGTTATGGAAAATAGGCAGCTAGTAATTAATTCGACAATTTATGGTGATTTTTTACCGTTTGCTTGATGGTAAGTTCCAAGTTAGATTCACTATACCGTTGGGTAGCCACGGGCACTATAAGGGTGAAAGGATAACTCTGATCAAGGCCCTATATCATCCCTGTAATCTGTTGGTCTGCTGCTTGATTGTTGGGCCCTTTAGCGTTTTTCTCATAACCGATCAACCTACTTCTGCTGTCTACAAGTGTCCAAATTTAGGATCCCCTCCTTACATTTCTATGGCAGTCCCTAATCCCGCAGACGTATCGGTGCCTACCAATCCAGTGCTTGCAAACATTATGTTGAAAGGGTCTAGGGACACCGAGATTGATGCACTCATTTCCCTCTGGCTCCCGGAAGGAAAAATTGACTTCTGAGCCTATGCAGACTGGCATCAAGACTATATGTTGGACATTAACGCTCTTTCCAACCCTGGGATGATTGTAGGCCCCAGCTGGATGGGCTCGGAAGCAGCCATGCAAGATGATATGCAACTCCCACAGATCACTATGAGAGCAGACAGTCATGTCGCAGCTAGTCCCACGAACAACAGGGCTGACTAACATGGGTACTACATCCCCCCCGGGGTACGAAGCGGCACAAGGATACATCACACCCTACCAGCAGTACTGGGCTAACTACCAACGAAAGCCATGCTTATTCACTGGTTGGCGCCCACCTTCCCATCACTACAGGACTCCAATTGGACTTGGTGCAGCTGCCCCACGAGGCGTTACATGATTTACACGCCGTTGTACTTCATGAAATCCACCATCGCAAAGGGAACATGCAGCAACCGCTCGATGTGGCAACACCACTCATCGCATGATAGACCAAAGATGTCTCCCTTGTTCACTGGCATACGGGGCAGCTCGAACCAATGGTTCACCCACCCAGCACCGAGGTCCTAGAGGAGCTTACCATAGAAGGATTGGTTACGGCACTCAAAGCGTCCTGAGCCAAACTACAAACCCTCAAGATCCAAAGGGTCCACCAGGTCACCATGTTACAAGACTTAGTATAGCCTGCCACACCTCTAGAGGTACGAGCACTATGTGCTGCACTGGTGATTGAAGCCACATATATCATTAAGGGACATCTTACTCTGGGTACTCAGTTACTTGAAGCAGCCATGCAGCTTTGGATAGTGTTCAATTTCAACCCGGTTCTTCATAATGTCAAGAAGGACTTACGACAGAAGGAAGCCGCTTTTGATCAGATCGAAGCTACCTTGCCCACCCTAGTCCTAGCACAGTGTTTGGCACTCTTGAAGAATAGCAACGCATTCCGAGACACGATTATGGATCTCCAACGAGCTAAAAATACCCTTAAAAAGTGCTTCAAGCCATGAGGCGACACCACCTTATAGATATCACAGGGTGCTCATGACGCAATCGCATGGCTCAACCAGATATTAGAGCAGGTTACCATGGCTACTGAAGAAACAACCTCCCAGAAGCTTGTAGACATCGCACAGAGTGTTGCTCCCTAGAGTCAAGAAGTGTTACCTCTGCTGATCAGCACGATCAATGCCTTATGTGCGTAGATAGTGACTCCACCACCACAATGACTCAGGACGAGTCATAAGATTGTGTTGGGGGACTGTTGGAATAGGGTTTCCAACAAGCTGCGAAACTGGTCCAATTTTGTATATTTTTTATTATAATTCGTCTAGCGCAGGGGTGGTTTGGGTGGATCAAAGCCCCGAAATGATTGTAATGGGTTAAAGGGTAGATCTGGAATCCGCAAACCATGGTTTGTGGACCATAGGAAAGATTAGGCTAGATTATTATAAATAGAGGAACATTTTGAATTGTAAGGCAAGAAGATGATGAGCTTTTGATGCGAATTGTGGATTAGTAGATCTGTTTGGGTTTTTGGGGTGAGGACTCCTATTGGCTGTGTTGGCAATATGATGCAGAGTGTTGTCCTTGATGGCAACCCACTTGATGAAGATGATGGCAACCTACTTGAAGAAGTTGTTCTTGATGCTTGTTGAGTTTATTAATGATGTAAATCTGATGTTCTACAATTAGCTCAGAAGTACCAGAGAAGTAAGGGATAGAACAATGATGTAAAGTGTGTATCACAAAGCATACGCGAGTTTGTTAAGGCTAAGTAGCGTATGTACGCGGAAAAGTATGTGCTAAGTCGCGTATGCCTAATTGCGCTCTAAAGTTATAAATCCAGGGGTTCTTGCCATGGTATTGACCCATTTTATTGAGCGTTTGAATATCTAATTGATCCCGTCCAGGAATACCATTAGAAGTAATGTGGTTTTGGCTCATGGTATTGACAAAGGCTAAATCTATATAAGGAGAAGAGAATCATTGTGCAAGAGTGTGCATGAGTGTGAGTTTGAATGAATACTTCACTCTGAAGTATGTCTAAATGGAAAGGGTAACAGTTTGATGATAGATCTGATTCTATGATGCACCTATGAAGAAAATGATGAAGAGGGATCTCTAGATCTGAAATGTATATGTATTTTCTAGATCTGTTTATGGAATGATTAGATCTATGATCTAGCGAATTTGAGCCGAAGCAAAGAATGAAGATCTGAGCTGTTTATCTGTTCTGAAGAGCTGCACTGCCCTAAAATGTTTGAAGATCTATACGCAGGTTCGTCGAGGAGAAAGCGCGTATATACGCGGCTTGTATTCAGAAAAAGCGCGTATGAGAATTGAAGTCAGCTCTAAAATGTGTGCAGATGTATACGTAGGTTGGTATTTGTGAAAGTGTGTATATACGCAGGTTCAGTGAAGAAAAAGTGCGTATGTAATTTAGGGTTTGCTGAAGTATGTGGTATGAAATGTCTGATCTGTTCTGCTATATTAATGCTATCTGTCAATGATGATCTGGATTGTTCGAATATTGATTATCCTGCTATAAGAGAAATTTCTTGGTTTGAAGAATGTTCCTTGAGCTTAATTGTGTGGGTTGGATCCAGTATGAAAATTTATGAAACGTGGTCCACAAAGGTGTTGAAGGTTGAAGCCTTTAGTCAGGGGGTTGTAGCTCCCTTCCAGGAGAGGCTGGTAAACGAGAGGAGGGGGTTGTAGCTCCTTTCCAGGAGAGGCTGGTAAACGAGAGAAGGTTGTAGCCTTCTGCAGGTGGGTGCTTGCATGTTGGTATGAGTCTGCGCCAGTGCATGGTTGTAAGATGTTTTCTTTATAATAAAATATTGAAGGCTGAGACAACAGCAGCGGTGGTTTTCTCCCGACTTGGGTTTCCACCTAAAATCCTGGTGTTCATGTGTGTTGCTTATGTGTGATGGTTTATTCTGTTATTAATGCACATGCTTACTGCTAACTAAACATATGATGATGCATAGATCTACGTAAAGAAATAAATGCATAATAAGTTCTCTGTGTATACGCGAGTTTTATGAAGGATATACGTGTGTATACGCGAGTTTGTCTCAGTGAAGTAGCGTATGGGTTTTAGAGAATAGAAAAGTAAAAATATTTGAGTATGCCATAAATACTGATTCACCCCCCCCTCTCAGTATTTTTCCCAACAGGCTGTGTGCGCAGAGATCCCGAGTCCTGCTGTGTGCAGACCCTGCTGGCTATGTGCGCGGAGATCCCGAGTCCTGTTGTGTGCGGACCCTACTGCTATGTGCGCAGGTTGGGTTGGGCATGGTAAGAAGGAATTGAAGGATTGATGAATAAGAAAGGTTGTTTGGGTAACTGAATCTTTGCATACTGTTTATGCAAGTCTTTGGTAATTATTGTTTTATGCGTACTCTGTTAAGCTGCGAAAATACTATATAAGTGGTTTTACTGCATCTGATTCTGTTCTGTTTTATGCAATACTGCGCTATTGTCTTAAAAGTATATAATTTTTTGAGCACTGTAGTCTAGTTGACCTTGCACACGTGGATGAGAAGGAGTCCTGTAGCTCTGGCTCTGTAGTAGGCAAATGGTTCATTAGAAAGCCAGACGCAGCTCTGCTAAGCTTACCTACCCTCTCTCAGGGTGCGAAAACCTAGTTCCAACACCCACCCATACTACTTCGGGTGAGAATTTGACCTGTGCAAGCCAGTCACTGCTGAAATGGCCAGTAGTATATGGGTTTGTTGGCAAACCTTCACCTCCGAACCTGGGTCACGACCCCTCGAGCCAACAGTGTTTTTAATGTGTACTTATGTTTTCTGTAGTTTTAGTCTCTGTATGCTTTATATTATTGTTTGTTCCAAATTTTGGATATTATAGAAAATGTTATAATAATTGAACCGGTCATTGAACCAGAAAACCTTGTGGACTAGGAACAGGTCGGAACTGAACCAGAATAGGAAAAAAATTGGAAAAAAAACCGGTTTACCAAAAACCCATAAAATACTCATATTTTAAAGAAAAAAAAAGATATATTCATGTACATCCACATGAATCCAAACCATTTATACACAAATATGGAAAAGTTCTCATTTATATAGCAATTAATAATGCATACAACCAAAATATCAATTAGTGCAAAACATCGTTGAACCAAAAATGTTACAAAAATCAAGAAGGATCTAAAAGGCCTTTATAGTCCAAAATAACATCATAGATCATAGTATTATACTACAACCTCCAATAGTACAAGACACAACTAGAACAAATCAATGATAAAATAATCAATCATCAATCATCATCAGAATCATCATCCTGATCATCCTCCTTATGCTCATTTGAAGAATGAGTACCATCCAAGTCTACAATGGGATTATGGACTTGATTCCCATGGCCCTTGATTTACCCTCTAAAATTTTGGAGAATGTTAGCTCCAAAATCCTTTGAAATAAACTATGTAGCAGCTCCAACAAAAGAAAATAAAAATTTTCCACCAGTTGCAAAAACCACTAAAGAAAACCCAAAGATATTTGGGAAAAAAAAAAGCTTTGAAGTAGCTCAAAAAATTGCCAACCCAACAGCTCTCTAAGACTCTAATCATCTTTTCAAATCTGCAAAAATTCTCACATAGAACAACCCTACAAAAAAATCTCTGAATTATCCTCACCGAACTCAACTCAATAATTGCAACAGACTCAAATGAATAGTGTGAGTGAAATAGAGGGGGTGGTGGTGTTTAAGTAGCTTTAGGGGGGCTAGGGTAGCATTAGTAACTAGGAAAAATAATAATTTGAAGAAGTAAAACATATATATATATATATATATATATATAGATAAATGCGCAGGCTTGTGAACCAGTGGAACCAGTACTAAACCAACTGGTTCAGTGCCGAAATCGATCGGTTTGGTACGGAACTGGTCATTTTCATTTCAGAGGGCCGGTTCGGACTAGTTTTGCCTCCAAACCGGTCGGATTTCCTGGTTTTCGGAAACCGGTTTAGTTCCGATAGCACTGATTGCAGCAGAAGAAAAATAACACTGGAAGGATAGATGCACATTACACACACACAAAAATACACAGTTGTGTTTGAACTAAGTCCCTGGAAAAACCCAACTCAGGAAAATTGGTGCAGAAATTGACGGTTTGATTATGATGCAGTAGTAAATCTGAGTACAAAACTATGGATGCTTAAATCTAGAAATCCATATAGAGAAAATAACTAACAGTAAATTTAGTGAGATAAATCTCACTCCCACTAGTAATCTCACACTGACCTTAACTCAAATTTAGTTGCTCCTTGCTGCTTCTATGCTATCACTGTGTTAACCTACACAGTACTATGTCCCACAAACTCAGAACTACTTCCCCTCTCACTATATGATCAGTTGTGGTCTGGGAAATGGATCCTCCTAGCCTCTGGAATCCCTTTCCAGCTTCTGGCACTAAAGCACTACTTCTCCCTAGAAAAATACAGAATCTCTTGTGAAGCAATGCATCGTCCCTCTGTAATGCGCTCATTGAACTGGAAAATATTCCTCTAACCTTACTGTCCTTGCCCCTCTCTCATTGCTTCGAGCTCACTAGCTCTCACTCTGGCAACTCAGTGCTGCTACTCTGGAAATCAATCTACCAGTGAAATTGAACTCAACAATTGTGTTCTCCAAGCCCCATTGATTTTATTCTTATAATCTTCCGTTGAGAATTTAACGGACATGATTAAAACTTAATCGATGGCTAAGATTAACTAGAAATCGACCAAATTCTTTTTCTAGAAGATTCTCACCATAACTTAATCAATTCATTTTAATTAATCATATTTCACACTACCTCTATCATCACACTAATTCATTGTTGCCTCTTGCATCGCACACATTGCCACCTCCCTACTGATACACGCTGTCGATGCCTACCGTTGTCGCTGCCACTGCCTCCCTCTCATTGAACCTCCCATGCTGTCGCTACCCACGGACCTCCCACGATGTCTCTTCCCACCGACCTCCCATGTTGTCGCTACCCAGGGACCTCCCATGCTGTCGTTTCCCACACACCTCCCACGCTTTCATTGCCATTGTCACTGCCTCCCTCCCATCGTACCTCCTCCCACGTTGTCGATGCTTGTCGAGGCCTCCTCCCACGTTGCCTCCCATTGCACCTCTCATGCACCTCCCATGTTTTTGTTGCCTTCAGGCTGCCGAGACCTCCTCCCACTCAGAACTGTGCCCACGTCTAAGAATTGTGCCCATGTCGCACAACTCAGCAATTTCCAGTGCATTTCTTCCTCACAGTAAGTTCCTCCTCACTGCTATATACTGTAATTTTTTTATTTTTTTTTAAGTTTCTTGCAACGTTGTGTGGTAGTTTTTTTTTCCAGTTTAATTTTTTTTGCAGCGTTTATAACACAATAACAGTAATTGAGTTGTGCCTGATTATTTTTTGAAGTCTGGAACTTTGAAGTTAGGCTGTTATTTTAAGTAACAGTAAAAATGTGTTGTTTAGTTTTTATTTTTATTTATTTATTCATAGAATCATACTGTTTTAAAAATTTCTAAATCAATTCAATGAATTTTTTTTTTTAATTTCGAAATTGAAAATTTTAATTTATTTGTAATTACAGCCTACAAGTTTGAAGTTACAAGTTAATATTTATTCCGATATAGAAATATGAGCCAAATTCATTCCAATAACAGTGGTAACTGTGACAGCACCTATAGTGGTAATGAGTCAGAAGATGCACAAGAAAAAATTCAAAGTAGTCACAAGAGGGCAGGAAATAGGCCTGTAGATTATGAAGGCCCACCAAGAGATCTGGAAAAATTTGCAAAGGGGACATTTAATCCTCTAAAACCACTTCTAATATATGCAACCAGACTTCCTAAAAAAAAAGTCCAAATGTTGGTGGTGGCTCACGTAATTGGATCTTCAATATTTGTGGGCATCAGTTTGTTGGAAGCTATACCAGGGTGAAGCAACATATTTTAGCAATCACAGGTAAATGAGTCAATATTTGTCTCTCAAAGAACCTAAATCCAACTCAAAGAGAGTAACTTTGGAGGCTAGAAAGGGCAGCCACTGGAAAAGGATTGTTTTCTAGCAAAAATGTTGATCCATCCAGTGCTTCGTCAAAAAAGACAAAGGGTTCCATAGGTGCATCTCATTCTTCTAGAATGGGTGCTACAGTGTCTGGATGTACAATGTTCTAGATCGAGATGACATAGATGATGCAATTGGAAAATTTCTTTTTACCAATGGAATTCCCTTCCATGTTGTTCGTTCAGCTTATTACAAGGAAATGGTCCAAGAAATTGCAAAAATAGGGCCTTCATATGTACCACCTAGAGAACATAAGCTAAGAACAATAATTTTAGATAAACAGGTGTCTAAAATTAATGTGAAAAAGAGAGAATGAGACAATCATGGTTGAGGTTTGGTTGCTCTATTGTTATGGATGGATGGACTAAGATCCGAAAAAGCCCACTAATCAACATCATAGTGACATATGTATAAGGTCCATCTTTTCTTAAAGTTGTTGATTGTTCTGGAAAGTGCAAAGATGCATCTTTCCAATTTGATCTTATTCGAGAATATATAGAGGATGTTGGTGTTGATAGTGTGGTGCAGGTTGTGATAGATGCAGCAACAGTTTGTAGATCAGTTGGGTTATTGATTCAAAGAAGGTATCAACATATTTTTTGGACTCCTTCTTGTGTGCATGCACTCAATAATGCACTGAAGGACGTTGAAAAAATTAAGTGGATATCAGATTTGGTGACAGCTGCTAGAGATGTGCAGATGTTTATCTGCAACCACCACACCTCGTTGGCCATGTATAGGGCTCAAACAAGGAAGGAATTCCTCAAGCTCACTGATACTAGATATGTTGGCTAATTTCTCTTATTGGAGAGGATGTTAGAGGTACAAGAACCACTACAATTCTTGGTTGTAAGTCCAAAGTGAGGAAGGTGGCCAATATCAAAGACAGGATCAGGGAAGAAGGTCAAACTTCAAGTGTTGTACAATGATTGGTGGTCAGATTGTGCTTATTTGGTGTCATTCTTGGGCCCTATTGTGGAGGTCATTTGTTACACTTATTCATATTCTCCTAGTATTGGAGAAATCTATGATACCTTTGATAGCATGTTGGGTCGTGTGAAGGCAGCTATTCAGCAGAGGGAGCCCTCATTAGATTTCTATACATCTTAGATTTGACCCATCATTTAGCATAGGTGGGATCGCATGACCACACCTTTTCACATGGCAACATATGAATTAAACCCAAAATGGTATGTTGAAAGGCCTGGGAGAGTGCCTCCTATTAATGATCCAGAGGTAAAGAATGGTTTCCTAGCTACAAATGCAAAGATGTACAGTAAGGAGGAGGGGGAATAGTTCCAAAGATAGTTTTTTCAGTTTGCATCTTTTAGTGGCCCCTTCAACGCACATGGTGCTTGGGCAGATCGCATAGATATAGCCCAATATGGCCTCATTGGTTGGTGGAGGATGAATGGGGATGGTGCTTGAGAGCTCAAACATCTAGCTATGAATTTGTTGTCTTAGATTGCTATTTCCTCTGCAGTAGAGAGGAATTGGTCCACATATAGCTTCATCCACTTTATCAAGAGGAATAGGCTTACCTCTAAAAGAGATGAGAAGTTAGTTGTTGTGCATAGTGCCTTACGTCTTTCGCATAGGAAGACACCTGAGTATTTGAAGGGACCAGAAACACGATGGGATGTTGATCTAGAGGATGATGCACAGGTAGATATGGAGGAGAGACTTGATGGGACACAGATGGTGTTTGTTGGTGTGCCACCTAGCATGTTTGAGAATCCAAGTAATTCTGATTCAGATGGTGACATGGTTGATCCCGATATATTTGTGCAGCAACTAGATGCAGAGACTATTGGGGTGTTACCTTGAGAAATTATGCTCATTTATCATGATATCAATTGATATTCATATGTTATGTTATTAACTTATTTGCTTTTAAGTTTTTTGCTTCAGACTTGAGTTGTAGACTTCAGTTTAAACTTTATTTTGAATCTTGATATAATATGATATCTTAAATTGTATTTTCATTGTATATTGTTAGTAGTTACATTATATAGTTACAAACTTACAAACTTACATGTATGATTGTATGATGTATGTTTTAACTTTTAAATTTGTTTCAATTATATGATCCTACGATTTATAATTTTATCATTTATCCTTCATGATGTAAGTGTTATATAATGATAAAGATAAAGACAACTACATTATAAATATTAAATTTTCAATGATATATCATATATTTTTATATTTTATAATTTTTGTAGGGTTTTTGTAGGGTTTTTGTAATTTGGATTCAAATTTTTTCACACATAATAGATATGAAAGTACTAGAACTCCATGGTAATATTTCCTTGTTATGAAGTCTATTTAAATTGAGAGTGCAGTCAACATTGATCCCAACAGGAGCTAATACTGGCATGATAGCATTTATACCCATATCACTAACAAATCCGTGCATGTGTTTGGTCAGACTTCATATCAGGAATGGAAAACCTCTTCAACTCAGTCAAAAACTCCCTTTTATGTAGCTTTCATGTAAACTCTGTCCAATATACTGAGGAAAATAGCTTTAGCTGGTGGTCTCTTTGCAAATAGGTCTGCTTCATGTTTACTCTATGACTCAGTAATGGTGGATAGAAATTTCAGGATTCTCAACACTTTCCCATGTGCTACAATTATCTACAAAATACCCTTGTTTACAACCATTTCAGATTTATCTTTGCAAATTTGATGAACAAAACAAATTTCAAATATAAAACTACATACTATACTTTCATCTTCATTGATTTTCAGAGCCTAGTTTTAGTATTCCAACAAATGTAAAAAGCATAATGCAAGCTGATCCATGATAAAGTGATATGAAGGGAGGGAATTGTAATGAAGTTTTACAAAGATGGTGTGAAATGTTATGCCATATAGGGAGGTTTGTAATGAAGTTTTATAAGGATAATTGTTTTAAATATTGTGTTATGTAAGGTAATGAAGTTTTATATGGATGGTGTGAAATGTTATGTCATATAGGGAGGGTTGTAATGAAGTTTTATAAGGATAATGGTTTAAAATGTTGTGCTATGTAAGTGTTGGAATTTTCAGAAATTCCAAAACAATAAAACTGCCTCTTCTAACACAGAGAAATATTTAAAATTTGCACTCACAGTAACAGAATTTCCACATAAAAAAAATTCTATTCAGTAAAAAAAACTGTTACAACTTTTTCTTCCTCACTCAGAGGGATTTACAATTGTGACTGCTGCTGTCACAGTGCACACTTAAGACCTCTGTCTCAAATAAAAAAAAAAGCTTTCTGTCTCTCTGAAGAAAAATAAACAGCTCTCTGTCTATTAATAAAACTCACTGTGTTTTTATAAATCTTACACTGCTGTGTAAAAATTTAATTCTGCTCTCACTGTTTAAAAAAATACACCGTGTATATTTCAAATCGAGACTTCGTTTTTTTTCAAAAAAAATGTTGTGCGTATTACACTTTGTGGTGAAAAAAAAATTACACTATGTCTCTCGTTCTATATATAAACAAAAAATATCTAAAACAATTAATGTCTTTTATTGACAAAATTGCCCAGAATTATCACCGCTTGAAAAATCCATAAATGGCATTAAAAATCTGTCAGCACAATTTAAAAAAAATTACCGGCAATTTTGATTTCATTGGCAAAATGGGCAATTTTTTTTATGCGGTGGTGGCGGAACTATGGCGCACCGGGAAAGCACAGGCGTGAGCCACCACACCCGGTTGGGTATGGTTTTGGCCGTACACCCCAAATGGGTGACCCCCGCACTCAACCACCGCCCACACGCTCGTGGGTCGCGTCCCCACCGCCGGTCAACTGCGGTGGCGGTCTCCGTTAACCGTCGAGGGCCGGGTCGACCCCCGCAAAACCGGCTGATTTTAAACCTGCCGGTGTTTTAATTTTCGCGTTGTTCCAACCTGTTCGCCATGCGCTGTGTGCTGTCGCCTGCAACTGTTCACCGCAGTTGGAATTTACGTTCCAACACTCCCCCTTAATTTCAACTGCTGGGTTTTCCTGCATACCCATGCATTTTCTGAAGTGTTCAAAGCTTTTCTGCGCTAGTGGCTTTGTGAGGATATCTGCAAATTGATCCTCCGTTCTACAATGCTGCAAAACGATTTCTCCATTGGTAACCAATTCACGTATGAAGTGAAACTTGGTGTCAATGTGTTTAGTCCTCTTATGAAAAACATAATTTTTAGACAATGCAATAGCTGAGCTATTGTCACAAAAGATCATTGTCCCTTTTACCTGTTCTTGACATAAGCTTCTCAACATTTTCCGCATCCAAGCTGCTTGACACGCTGTTGCTGTAGCTACCACATACTATGCTTCTGCTGTAGACAATGCTACAATAGGTTGTTTCTTAGAAGCCCATGAAATGGCTCCTGAACCCATATGAAAAACATAACCGGAAGTGCTCTTCCGATCATCAACACTTCCAGCCCAATCACTGTCTGTGTATCCAACTAAATCTGAACATTCTGAAGTAGTATAAAAAATACCAAATCTTTTAGTACCTTTAACATACCTCAAAATCCTTTTTGCTGCTTGCCAATGTGCATCCTTTGGCTTTTCCATGAACCTGGAAATCAAACTAACAGCATGAATTATGTCCGGCCTAGTTGCAGTCAAATACATAAGGCTGCCAACTATGCTCTTGTATAAACTAGGATCAAAATCCTTACTGCTGTCCTCTCTGCTGAGCTTTAATCCCATCACTGTGGGAGTGATTGCTGCTTTGCATTCCTGCATGTTAAATCTTTCAAGTACCTCATTAACATACTTTGCCTGTGAGATGAAAATCCCTCTTTCATCTTGTTCTACTTCTATTCCCAAGAAGTATCTAAACAAACCCATATCAGTCATTTCAAATTCTTCTTTCATGACTGTTTTAAAATGTTCAATAAGGCAATCATCATTACCTGTAAAAATAACATCATCAACATACAAGACTACAATCAAAATTTTACCGTCTTGTTCTTTGATGTAGAGGGTGGGTTCTCCCTCACACTTTTCAAAACCATTTTCCAGTAGATATGAATCTATCCTACTGTACCATGCTCTTGGCGCTTGCTTCAGCCCATAAAGAGCTTTCTTCAACTTGCATACTTTGTGCTCTTCGCCTTTCTTCTCATAGCCAAGAGGTTGATCAATGTAAACCTCTTCCATTAACACTCCATTCAGAAATGCCGACTTCACGTCCATTTGGTAAACTTTCCATTTGTTTTGTGCTGCTATAGACAACACTGCTCTCACGGTTTCCATTCTTGCAACCGGTGCGAAAGTTTCCTCATAATCAATGCCATGCTTCTATTTATAGCCTTTGACGACAAGCCTTGCCTTGTGTCTTTCTATCTTGCCTTCAGCATTACTCTTGGTCTTGTAGACCCATTTAACACCAATGACATCTTTACCTTTTGGGAGTTCAATCAAATCCCAAGTTTTGTTCTTCTCTATGGAATTTATTTCATCATCCATAGCTTCTATCCATTTCCTATCCTTGATAGCTTCTTCGAAATGAACAGGATCATCAACATGACAATATAAAGCAAACAAAGAATTGATACCTTCATTTGTTATATCTTGTTCATAAATCTCTTTCAAACTTCTAAATTTCTTACCTCTTACAGTAGGTGTACAAGTACTTGAAGAAGCACTTGAATTTCCACTTTGTGGTGTGCTTGGAGAAGCACTTTCATTTCTCCTCAAAGGTGTACTTTGCTGCCCTCTTGTTGGTGTTGCTGTTTGGGGATGTATTTCAGCCACCTCATCATCATTGTCATCATGAGATAAACAGTGTTTAACATTCACTGTTTTCTCTATGCTTCCATCCCAAGCTTCCTCTTCAATGAACTAAACATCTCTGCTCACAAGAAACTTCTTGGTGGATGGGTTATATAACCTGTAAGCCTTGGATTCCTCACTGTATCCAATGAAAATACACTTCTCCCCCTTGCTGTCCAACTTCTTCCTTAGCTGATCCGGAATGTGTGCATAAGCCACACATCCAAAAACCTTCATATGTGTGACACTTTGCTTTGCGCCACTCCATGCCTCTTCTGGCACTTTGTTCATAACTGTTTTTGTAGGGCACCTGTTTAAAATATACGCTGCACAATGTACAGCTTCAGCCCAATAATCATTAGGCAAATGCTTTGCCTTTAACATACTCCTCGCCATGTCCATTATGGTTCGGTTTTTCCTTTCGGCCACTCCATTTTGCTGCGGAGTATATCTAGTTGTAAACTGTTTATGTATTCCATTTTCCCTACAAAAACGTAGAAAATCTTTAGATATATACTCACCTCCTCTATCAGTCCTTAAGACCTTGATATGCAGCCCACTCTGATTCTCAACAAGTGCTTTGAAATTGCGGAATTTTTCAAACACTTCACTTTTCTTTTTCAAAAAGTAAACCCAAGTTTTTCTTGTAAAATCATCTATAAATGTTAACACATAGTGGCTGCTAGCAAGTGATGGAGTTTGCATCGGTCCACATACATCCGAGTGGACAATCTCTAAGGGTGCTTTTGCCCTTATGCTTTTCCCGGAAGGAAAACTTTCTCTGTGTTGTTTCCCAAGAATACAACCTTCACAAAGGCTGTCCGGTTTCTCTATCAATGGTAAACCACTTACCATTCCTTTTCTGTTCAACAAATTTAGACCTCCAAAGTTGAGATGTCCAAATCTCAAGTGCCATAACCAATTGTCATCCTTTGGTTCGCTTTGGAATGTCTCCTGTGCAACTGCTGCTTTCTCTTCACCATGCTTCAAGTCTGCTCTCATTCTGAGAGGGAACATCCTGTTCCTTGTCATCTTCACTTCAGCAATACACTGTTTGCTGGGTGGTTTATCCATGATGGTACAAACATCATTATCAAAGAAAACATTATATCCCTTATGGACAAGCTGTCCAATACTTAAGAGATTACACTTCATTCCTGGAACATAATAAACATCTGCTATGGATTTCTTTGCACCTAATCTTGTTAAAACATTTACATCTCCTTTTCCCATAACAGAAACTTTGCTATCAGTTCCTAGTGTGACTTGTGACTGCACACTCTCATCAAACATAGAAAACATTGCTATGTTTCCTGTCATATGGTTACTACAACCGGAGTCTAGAAACCATAAGTCTTCACTCTTTTCTTCAGCCATATTACAAGCTAAAAACAAATTACTTTGGCTGTTGTTTTCTTTTGTGAAATTTGCACTAGTTCCACTTCTCATATCTTGTTTCTTCTTTCTACATTCATTAGCATAATGACCATATTTCTTACAATTGTAACATTGGACATTAGATTTTTCATACCTTTGTCCTTGATCATTCTGCTGTCCACTTTGCTGGCTGCCTTGGCCTTGATGCTGATTTGGATTGCTGCCCCTTCCTTGAGCATTTGCTGGATTGTTCCTTCCACCTCTGTTCTGGCTTCTGCCTCTTCCTCTTCCTTTGCCTTGCCCTCTTCCTCTTCCGAAAGACATCTGGGCCTTAAAGGCTTGCTCAAGAGATGAGTTTTCACTCCTACTCAATCTCTGTTCATGGGTAATCAGTGATGCATGTAATTCATCCACTGAAAACTTTGTGAGATCCCTTGTCTCTTCTATGGTAGTGACAATCACATCGAATCTTGAGGGTAGACTCCTCAAGAGTTTTTCCACAATCCTCTTGTCTTCAAGAGTTTCTCCATGAGATCTTATCTGTGTGACCATTCCAATCACATGAGTGAAGAATGAGTCAATAGTGTCTGACTCTTTCATACAGAGAGTCTCAAAGTCTCTCCTCAGCAACTGAAGTTTTGTTGTCTTCACTTTCTCCATTCCCTGATAAGCTGTCATAAGAGTCTGCCATGCTTCTTTGGATCTCTTAGCTGCTGCTATCCTCGGAAACACACTCTCATGCACTGCTTGATACAAGAAGAAAAGAGCCTTGGCATCTTTCTTCTTATTACTCTTCAGAATCTCTCTTTCTGCCTGAGTTAACAAATTAAACTCATGTTCATCTGCTGGCTCTTCAAAGCCATCCTCACCGAATTCCCATAAGTCTTGGGAGACAAATAATGCCCTCATATTTATTGACCAGTAGTCATAATTCTTCCCATTAAATTGAGGAAGATGGATATTTCCCATACCCATACCTGTACTGGCTCCAGCCATTCTGCCCTTTTAACTATGTTAAGAAACACTTGACTGTGTGTTTTAATTAACTAACTGTACTGCAACAGTAACACAGAACTGTATAGAAAAATACCTTCGAATTCTTCTTGACTGAACCTTCACTCTGCTGGAGACGCTGCTGCAAAAACGAACTCTGTTCCTTCAGCGTATTTGACCTTCAAATAGCCTGGATTGGCTTCGATACCATGTTGGAATTTTCAGAAATTCCAAAACAATAAAACTGCCTCTTCTAACACAGAGAAATATTTAAAATTTGCACTCACTTTAACAGAATTTCCACATAAAAAAAATTCTATTCAGTAAAAAAAACTGTTACAACTTTTTCTTCCTCACTCAGAGGGATTTACAATTGTGACTGCTGCTGTCACAGTGCACACTTAAGACCTCTGTCTCAAATAATAATAAAAAACTTTCTGTCTCTCTGAAGAAAAATAAACAGCTCTCTGTCTATTAATAAAACTCACTGTGTTTTTATAAATCTTACACTGCTGTGTAAAAATTTAATTCTGCTCTCACTGTTTAAAAAAAAATAAACACTGCTCTGTCTATTTCAAATCTGTACTCTCTGTTTTTTTTCAAAAAAAATGTTGTGCGTATTACATTCTGTGTGTGAAAAAAAAATTTACACTATGTCTCTGTTCTATATATAAACAAAATATCTAAAACAATTAAATGCTATTCGTTGACAAACTTGCCAAAAACATCACCGCTTATATTTTTTTATTAATGGCATTAAAAACTTCTGTCAGCACCATTAAAAAAATTAATGGCAAATTTGATTTGCTGGCAGCGGCAATTTTTTTTATGCGGTGGTGGCGGAACGGTGGCGCACTGAGCGCATGTGGCGGAGCCACCACAGCCTTGGTGGTTGCGGGGGGTATGGTTTTGGCCGTACACCCCAAATGGGTGACCCCCCGCACTAAATATCAGCCACACGTTTGTGGTCAAAGGCCCCACGGCTGGTCAACTGCGGGGGGTATGGTTCCGTTAACTGTCGAGCTGGTCGACCCCCCGCAAACCGTTCATCTCAGCAAACCTGCCGGTGGTTTAATTTTCGTGCTGTTCCAACCTGTTCTCCATGCGCTGATCCTCCGCCAACCTGCTCGCTGTTCCGGCAGTTGGAAATTACCTTCCAACATTAAGGAGTTTATATGTAAGGAGGGAATTGTAATGAAGTTTTATAAGGATAATAATTTTAAATGTTATGGTTGTGTGTTTATTTATGTATTTTTAATTATGGTGAATTGGTAATTAGTGGAACTAGTCAGTTCGGTTGTTTTTGGCTCAAAATTGGTTTGAATCGGACCTCTGAACTGAAATAGGCCAGGTTGGTTCAGGATCGTTTTTGTGTACCTATGTCGGCCAGCATAAAAAAATTGCATTTTTATTTTATTTTTTCAGTTGTTTGGCACACTTCTAATTCTCCCCTAAGCTAGCCTAATATTCAAGCCTATGGCCCTCA
>JAXQQM020070241.1:0-25000 GCA_034641835.2 Pinus albicaulis | reverse complement strand
TCTACTAATCTCTTTTATATCTTATTTCAATATTAATAAGATTTTAAATTTAGCCTTTTTTTCATCATTAAATTTTAACTAACTTTTATTATATAATTTTAAAATTCGGTCAAAAAATGTCTCATTTCATGTTATCTTATTAACTATATTTTTTGACCGTTAACTCGATACATTCTTCAATTTTCCTATAAATAGGCTTTCCAACACTCTTTTACTCACTGAGCTCTATGGTCCCTAATGATGGATGGAGCTACCATCTGAAACGTTGGACGGATCACAAAAACCACATAGTTCTATTCTGGAAATCATCAACAACAATGTGTATAACTGTGGAAGTCTCCAATCACTTATATATATGTTTTTCTTTAAAATATGAATATTTAATGTGTTTTTTGTAAACCAATTTTTTACTGGTTTCGGTCTGGTTACTAGTCCACATGGTTTTTCGGTTCAATATTAATAACATTGATTGGTAACATGCCATGTCCCCAAATAGAAATTTTGTTAAGGAAATTCTCAATTTTGTAATTTTGGTGATTAATATAGAATTAGATAAATAAAAATTAAGAGAAATAAGTTGTGGAGTTGTTAAATAATTTTTTGGAAAAATGGCAAAGATTGGGACTTAGGAAAAGCAGAAAATTAAAGTGAAGATAAGTTGTGGAGGTTACCCAAAAGGGAAATTGAACCATGGAAGAGTCAAACCATGGTATAAAAGCATAGTGTGAGAGAAATCGAACCATGGTATGAGGAAAGGAAAGAAATTATAAAAAGAAGGCTATAGCCTCATATTGATCATTCTATTTTGGTATTTCATTTTTTATTTTGGAGGGTTTTCTTGAGCTGCTTAGCCAAGTCAAACAGTGTCGTTTAGCACACGGATTTCCAAGCAGAAAATCCCAACTCTCTTTCGGTGAACCTAAAGTGTCACACTAGGAGAGAAATTTGGAGTTGATTGGATATTTATTTTCCTAAATTTTGTGAGCCATTTCATTTCTACAATAGGTAGGCCGATTTTTTCAAGAGGATGTAATTGTGGAATTCATGGCATTTTGGAGAGCATGCATTTGGTGGGTCTCGAGGTTGATAAATTGCATAAAGTTGTCTTAGTCGAGGACGAATTTTCTTAGAGATTTTCAGAGGAAATAAAACTACTATCGAGAGGGCCGAATTTCTATGATTAGGGCCTACACAGGGGTTTTTCTGGGTCATCTATAGCAAATAGATTGAAGTGGAGATTTTGTGCGGGACTTGAGATGATATTTCGTATTATTTTCCATAGAAATTTGTAGCATAAATTATAGCATTTGAGTGAGGAAAATGGAGCTAATTTGCAACAGATATTCTTGGTGGCACACAAAACCCATTTGTTGGGAATAACGTCCAAATTTGGGTATTTTTGGGTTAGCTATACTTAGCCAAAAATATTTATGGGTTTTTGTTGGTTTTATGATGTTATGAAGCTAGCTCCAAGAATATAAGAAAAGAGAGATAAACTCCTTAGAAATAAGCCAATTTGAGGGGGAAACCTCCTTTACATTACATAAATGAATAATTCTTAGAAGATACAAATGAAAAAACCTCTTTTCTATATAGTGGAGTCCATGGGATCACAATATAATCCTAGTCGACCTAACTATAATAATGTGACGGCACAACAATAACAATATGGGGGTTACACGGTTACAACAATAACAATAAGGGGGCTACAGTAACAACAACAACAACAGACTACACTAGTAATATAGGGACCTAACATGCCCCTATCGTTAAAAAAAGTGTTGTCCTCAACGCTTGAGTAGCTCTGGATGCTTCTATATAAAATTCTCATCCTCCCATATTGAATCTTCAGAGGCTAAGTTCTTCCACTTGATGAGATACTCTGAAATTGATCGATTTCGTAGTTGTTGAGTTCTTGTTTCGGTGACTGCTTCATGTTCTAATATGATTTTTCCTTCCTTGTCAAGTTTTGGAAATATTGTTTGAACTAGAAATTTGTCACCTATAACCTTGTTTAAGCATGAAACATGGAAAACTGGATGCACCAAGAAGAAGCAGGAAGCTCCAATTTGTATGCCATAGTACCAATCTTTTGAAACATCTTGTAAGGACCAGAGTACTTTGGAGATAATTTATTATCCTTCTTAGCTTGCTCGAGGGACATTTTTTTGTATGGTTGTAGCCGTAAAAATACCCAGTCTCCTACATCAAAAATTCTCTCCCTGCAATGTTGATCTACCTGGTGTTTCATTCGATTTTGTGCCAAATTTAGGTTATCCTTTAAGAGTTGGAGAACTTGTCGTTGATGTTCGATGTGATATTCATTGTTTGAATATTAGAATATTATCTTAAATATGGTGTGACGAATGGTGGATGATATCCATAAAGGGCCATAAATGCGATCATTTTTTCTGCAGTATGGAAGGAAGTGTTATACCACCATTCAGCAAGAGGTAACCACTTGACCCATTGTGTTTGTTTATCAGATACAAAACAACAAAGATATCCTTACAAACATTTTTCACTATCTCAGTTTGACCATCAGATTGAGGATGATAAGATGAGCTATGAGCTAGTTGAGTACCCGAATAAGAAAATAATTTCATCCAAGAATTTCCAGTAAAAATGGGATCTCTATCTCTATAATAATATTTGGGTTTCCATGTAGCTTTTGAATTGTTTCCATAAATGCAGTAGCAACTGTACTTGCTTTAAATAGATGAGATAATGCACAAAAATGTGCATACTTGGTAAGTCTATCAACTACCACCATGATGACACTCTTTCCTTTGGAATTAGGTAAACCTGTGATAAAATCCATTGAAATCTCATCCCAACGTTGACTTGGAATGGATAAAGGTTGTAGAAGCCCCATGGTCATAATTGTCTCAAATTTATTTAATTGGAAAACCAAACATTCTGCCACAAACTTTTGAATATCAGATTTAAGGCCATCCCAAAAAAATTATTTCTTCACCCTGTGGTAAGTTTTTAAAAATCCTGAGTGTCCTCCTAAGGAAGAAGTGTGAAATTCCAAAAGAATATTTTGTTTTAGTTGGGAATTTTTACAAAGATATAAGCGATCTTTGTACCATAAGGAATCATTTTTCCAACTAAATGTATCATATGTACTAGGATCTTGCTACAACTTTTGAATGAGTTTCCACACTTCTTCTTCCTTCTTCCATTCATCCCATGCTTCATTTATCCCATAGTTGGATAATAGAAATGGCACAAAGCAATGCTTCCACCTCTTCATTATTTCTTGAGAGTGCATCTGCAACAACATTAAGCTTCACTTTTTTGTAGATGATTTCAAAGTCATAACCCAACATCTTTGTGACCCATTTTTGTTGCTCTTCTGAAGATACACTTTGTTCTAAAAAATATTTAAGACTATCATGATCAGTTTTTACCTTGAAGTGTCTTCCCATTAGGTAAGGTCACCATTTCTTTAGTGCATGTAGTATTGCCAGCATTACCTTCTCATCAATAATTTTTTGTAAATACTTTCCTTTTATTGGACGAATTTCAAAAGAAATGGGTCGTCCTTCTTACATTAAAACAACACTAATTCCATTTCCCAAGGCATCACATTCCACAGTAAAGGTTGTTGTGAATTCTGGTGTAGCTAATACCGGTGCTAGGCACATTTCTTATTTAAGATGCTCAAAGGCCTTAGTTGCTTTAGGAGTCCATGAAAATGCATCTTTCTTCAATAATTTTGTTAGAGGTACTGCTATTCTCCCATAATTCTTTAAAAAAAATTGCGATAATACCCTGTTAACCCAAGAAATCCTCGCAACTGCTTTATGGTTGTGGGGAATTTCCATTCTTTAATGGCTTTAATTTTGTGAGGGTCTACCTTAACACCCTCGTGAGATATAATATGGCCCGGATATTCCACCTCTTATAATCCAAAGAAACATTTGGAGGTTTTTGCATATAATTGTTTCTCCTCTAATAATTTGATCACCTTGTCAACATGTCAAACATGACCCTTCTAAGACTTGTTGTAGATTAGTATATTGTCAAGAAATACTAACAAAATTTTTCTAAGGAAGGGTTTGAAAATAGAATTCATCAACCCTTGAAATGTAGAAGGTGCATTGGTAAGTTCAAAAGGCATGGCCAAAAATTCATAATGACCCTCATGAGTTCGAAATGTTGCTTTTGGAATATCTTCAGTCTTCATTCTAATTTGATGATATCCTGAACGAAGGTCCATCTTGGTAAAATAAATTGATCCATGTAATTCATCCAATAATTCATCAATCACAGGAATGGGAAATTTGCCTTTAATAGTGACCTTATTGAGCTCCCTATAATCCGAACACATGCACCATGATCCATCCTTCTTGTGCACCAGTACTACTGTAGCAGATAACGAACTTTGACTAGGTTGAATTGATCCAGGTAAATTTATGATACCCTTTTAACCAAGACCTTTTACTTCATCTGATGTGTTAGAATTAAATTTTATCAAAGCATTAATGAACACATATGGAGATATAATCAAGAGGTCAACATGTCAAAAATCACAGAACAAAAATGCAAGCCGTTTAATGACGAATTTTGTCCAGTGTGGACTACGTCTCTAGGCCTCGATGTCTCAATGGTGTTGGCTGCTTCATTTGGTGCTGGAAAATGTGATGATGTAAATGGACATTTTTGACTTGTCATGCAAGGAAAAACCCTCAACATGAGTGGCCAAGCCTCTCCACGATACGTTCCCTACAAGGAACTCTCATTCATAAACAAACATCCTATCAACATGACAACTTTGCACATGGTGACAAAGAGTATCCCGCCATCAAGGTAACAAATGGATCTCACACATAAATCAACATCTATGATAAATATATCCCACATCAAACACACATAAATATTCTGCATCTCACATCAGTAGGAATCAATAACAGCAAACAGACATGAAGAATTTACATCATACATCAAGCAAGAATTGACATGGCATAAAGCATCCTACAACAATAATCAATGAAGTACATGGAAACAACACTTCATATCCCTCAAATCTAATTTTGGTTGAAGAATAGGCTACTCAATCGCTGGACCTGAAATCACCATCGCAAACATGGCGTCGAATCGCAAGAAATCGACTGTCCACATGCTGATATTCGACATCGTCATCCCATGCTAGGAAAATGAACAAAAATATAAGGCTCAAATGAAAAATTTGACTGCACCGTTGGATTCGTGTCGTCGAGAGTTGTAGAATCGACTATCAATTTGATGAATTATGAAACTGTCAAAATCTGGGCCGTAAGGAATCTTTTTAGATTCCACTTAGATTCCTCAAAGGTGATGCTCCACAAGGAATATGTAAATCTACAACTTAAGACAAGAATCTAATCTCACCATTGAGATCTTCATGAAATTCTAAGAAGAATGAGTATAAATTTGACCTCATTTGACATCCTCGAATTTCGGCCTCCAAGGAATTTGAAAGATTCCCTCAAGATTCCTGAAGATTCTCCTCCACAGGGAATCTGTAAAACGTGACAGCGCTGTGGAGGAGAATCTTCAGGAATCTTGAGGGAATCTTGAGGGAATATCTGGGCATCAAAGGAATATTCTTCCTCTCGAAATTCATGCCACCGTTCTTCCTCCTCTTCCTTGAATTGTGTGACCATGTCTAGATTGCTCTGGCACACTACAGAGAAACTGAGCTTAAATAGGCTCCTTCCAACTCATAAATCCATTCCTCGACATGCCCCTTGTCAAAGATATCTCCCATAATGCTACTATATATAAGAAATTCCTTCCAAGGTGGAAGTATATCCTCATCATCCAAAGCTAAGGAATAGCCCCCTTCAACCATGATAGTGCCCTCTCCTACTCCTGCAACATCATGCCAAGTGTGAGAGAAAATATGCCCTTGCTCTCTCAAGATAAATCCATGCAACAATAGCCTTTGCTGCCCCCTCATACCTCCATCACACAAACCATGTAATGGAAACATAATTATGAATATGAAGAATGTCATATCTGCACAATGCATCCATGCTCCTTGCTACCCTATGATGCAAATATCCTGCCAAACTCCTTCCTCCCTCATACCCTTTGAAAAAGGATATGTCCCAAGATGGCCAAACTCTCTTAAGAGTAGCCAACGTAGCCATGCCTCCTGCTACCCAGTGTCACAAATTTGCAAGTAGCTTCCCAGCTTCTTGCTCTCCATCCACCTCCATTCACTTGTGTGTGGATGTATCCTATCATGCTTCTCCTTGGCACTCCCCCAATGAGTACTACCATCCTCCCAAAACAGATTTCTCTCTTTGTATTCTATGGAAGTTCGAGATGCAACTCCTTGGAGATCTCCTAAAGAAGATCTCACACCAGTAGCCATCTTGAATCCATAAGGATCTAGGTGTGTTGGAGGAAAAACCTCCTCACTGCTATTATATGATAGCGCTATCAATCTTCCCAATGATGTAGTGGTTGTCTCATACTCAAAATCAAAGATGAACATGTGGTTTGGCATGGAATTATTTTGGACAAGGTTCATATTTTCCTCCAAGTTTTTAGACCCCAACCTCAAGTGTGGTATTCAACTCAACATAGGGACATGAGGATGATGGTTCCTCCCTTCCTTGATCAAGTCAAGGTTGCACAGCGCAGTTCAATTCTGCTGCTCTAAATAAACATCATGCAATGATTTAGATCCATCCATAATGTTTGCTGAAATGATAAGAGATGGAGAGTTAGGCATACCTTTGAAAAATGTGGAAGTATCTTGTATGGTTGCAAGAGTTCCTTCCTCCCATGTGTTGGCTCCCCCAATTGCTAAAGGTGAAGGCTGCTCCTCCATGGCTGTGACAACGCTGGTACATGCCTCCTCAAGTGGTGGTGAGGGCTCCTCTTCCTATAATTTTTCTTCATCAAATCTCTTGATCATCCTTTGAGTGAGATCTGAAAAAGTAGATACTCTTGCATGTCCCACATGACTGAACCACCAAGTGCTTGCTTCTGCTTCAAGGTGTAGTGTTGCAATTTATACAGCCTCTTTATCTACCACTGGATGTAGTAGGAAGAATGCTTCTAGATTCATCACCCAAACCTTTGCTGCACATGTGAGTGACCCATCAAAATTGGTAAATATAAATCTATTGCCTCTTATCATCCCATTGTTGTAGGGCCTCCTTTCTTCTTCCAGCTGAATAAACTAAGGAAGAGCTAGATTTTTTTCGAAAACTCTAGGCTGAGATTTTTATTTTTCAAGGTACCTCCTTAGAATTTCAGATTCCTAGTGTTCTTCATGCCTCTGGTCTTCTCCTCTTCGATAATAGGAAGTGCATGGCTCTCCCTCTTCTTCAAACCCTCTAGGAGTCTCATTGCATCTCTTCTCCTTCATCTGCTTCACCTCCTCGTAGAGGTCCATTCTGGATCTGAAAAGTGATGAGAGCAATCTCATTCTTTTCATCATCTTGATTTCTTATTATTATTATCTTCTTGAGTGCATAATGGCTAGAACTCACAGGATGAGCCAAGATTATGCTCTGATACCACTGTAATATCACAAAATATGGAAAATATACAACAATGGGAATATCTTATAATATCCCAAAATTGGAGACACAGTAATACATAAACAAAATAATGAGAGAGCAGTGATATATCATCACATAGAATGCCAGAAGATCCAAATAGCCATCATATTAAGATCATAGCAGAAAATTATACAAGATCTTGAGGAAAGAGTAACTCAAGATAGGAAAAATCAACCTCAAGAAAACATGTACATGAAAGATGAGAAACACTGCTATACAAGAATTCCCATGGCTATGAAAACGTATTTTATTTATAGATACTACTGCTAGGAAGTGTCAATAAATAAATATGACAAAATATAACTCATATAATGTGGGGAGAAAAGATATATACTCTCAAAATCAATCTCAAGACAATCCTGGAAGGGTCTCCCGAAAGATGCAAAATGTACAAAATGGCGGAGTTGCAGGGCTGAGTAGCAGATGCAACTCAAGAATTGGATGGAGATGGCTGTATATGATGCACTAGATAAAAAAACCTCCTCCAATGGATCTTCTAAGTGAAAGTCTGATCCTATCACTGAAGATCTTACCCTCCCAAACAATACTGCAAACCCTCACTGCAGATGCTCACTGGAAATAACGCAGTCAATGAGAGGGATTGCACTGTAGATGATGGAAAATGGTTGGCCTGTTGCCAAATATGATGTAAATCAGCTCAAATTCTCCCTCACTAATCCTCCAAAGGAAATAATGCTTCCTCCTCTGAAAAATAGCTCCGGAAGTGGTGTTGTAGAACCTCCACTACAACACCCTGCAACACAACGTTATACTTCAGTAGAAATAACGCTATAGCTGAAGGAGGTGGCTTGGCCTTGAGCCTGAGTGTGGAGAAATGATGAGCAAGCTCCCTCAAGAGGCCTCTCTTGAAACGATAAGGAATTCCTAAACAGGAAATCCTTGTGCTAAGCAGGACTGCAACTCTGCTAAACAACAAGAGGATGCCAAATAGTCTTCCAGACCATAAAATCAATAATCAATAACATGAATCACAATGGTTTCCTTGCCCTCCTTTTAAACAAGTGAAAGGCCTATCACCATGGGTCCCACTCATTAGGGTTCCCCTCAGCAAATAATCTTCCTCCCATTCATAGTGCATTGTCTCTCAAAGTGTTCGACACCTCCTATCCCAGTGTTGTTGACTTGGTCAAACTTGACCTTGTCCACATGAAAATGACCCTGTTCACACATGAGGGTGTGAAATCCAGCTCCTCTGATGATCCCTTTTCATACTATGAGGGATTTTATTCTCATTTCTAAAATGTATGGGCCTTCTTACCCATTTATTCTCCTCCTAAGTGAAATCAACAAAAATCAATATTCCAATTAGCTGCATGCTAATTTTGGAATATTACAAGATATATATATATATATATATATGTATATATATATTGTTTTTAATAAACCAACAATACATTTTTAATTCCAATGATTTTTTACTGAAGGAGTCTTTTTAATGACCCCACAAATTTTCCCGTAATCCAGCCGACACTAGCCGGAATCCAGTCACTAGAAAACTGCAAAATTGTTGCCTCCTTAACCTGCAACATTACCAAGTCAACCTTAGAATGTTGACCATTTCTAACTTTTGGATACGAACGCAGTTTAACGAACCGTTCACATCGTTGTGATCAGGACAACGATATATTCAACTTGAAACTGAGTTTGCCACATTTCTGTCATTTTAATTTTTTGAGCTTTCATAAGCCCTCCTTGTCTTGTGTATGTCTCTAGAGCCACCTAGATCATTCCTCCCCACTGAGGAGCTTTTGGTACTCCAAAAGCATCAACAATGATATGCAACTGTTGTGTATAATTTCTACAACACAAGTTTCTTGCAAGGTCACCCTTCCTTCTCCGTCACCTTTGTCCTTCAGAGCTATAAGCAATGGACCGACACCTATATCCTATGCAAACTTGTAGTACAATCTCTTGAAAATGACATGCTCAAATATGACCAACTATGACCCAAGCATCCCATACTTGCCACAAGTTTATAACACATACTCGGTGGTCAAATTTACATCAAATGGAATCAATAATACCCCAGCTATTATTACACAACCAAAAACATCATTATCTCATTTTGAAGTGATGGAAAACACATCATCACTTTTACATAAAAGAAATGCATCACGTGATTCAAAAAACAAGGCCAAAATATCATGGTTTCTTAACAAGTGATGGAAAACACATCATCACTTTTACAGTTAAAAATGCAACATATACTTTACAAACACAGCCCTGACACACTACCATGTCTAGGAAAACCATATTTTTCCTAATAAAGAGGACCACCATGAATGTGGTGGATTCATTTGTTGACCAACTGTTCCAACTGATTCATGCAGTGACACTTCGTCCTTAAGGTGCTGCTCTAGATGGAGCCTCAAGCACGTGGCTCTTTGATGGCCACTTTGGTTGTAATGGTTGTAAAAGGTCTTATTTCTCCAGACCTGCTTAACCAATTTATTTCCCTGCTGTGGAGAAGGCTTTCCACACCTCATCCTTCTTTGTGCTACCATTCTTTTCCAACACTCAACAATGACATGGTTATGTAAACGACAAAAACAACAAGTTTTCTTATGCCATGATTTACGTTCATGATTAGAAACATGCTTATAATCAAAATGACTTCTGAAAATCAAGACTTGTTATACCTTTCCTGCTGATCTCTGGTGTGATCATGGTGATGAGATATTTTCTTAGCTCTTTCACTCCAACATGCACTTCCATGGGATGATGGTGAAATGTTCCCATCAATCCTCTTCCATGGTGAGTTCAACATTGTCTATTTTCCTTTGATGTCATTATGGCAATGAGAGATTGCCTCAAATTTCTCTCTGCAATATGCTCTGCCATAAGATGATGGTGAAGTGTTCCCATCATTCTCTCTCCTCGATGATTTCATCAATGTCATGGAGGCTTATGACAACTTTGAACATTCTCCTTCAGTGTATCCCAAACCTGCGTAGCTAGGTCTCTGCACAACCTCCAATGGCTAAGTTATGCCTTGGCCATTAATGCCAAGTACTCCTCCTTTGTACCCCATCCTAGTAAGGAGTCTCATGCCAGTTCTTGTAATGGGGATCTACACCTTTCCAATAGAAATAATCACATGTGAAGATGAAACTAAAGAATGATCACAACTATTTACCTTAGATGTCGATTTCGAAATGGGTGAAGATATTTTCTCCGAGTCTTCGTTGCGCTTCACTTCCTCCAAGGCCTATATCGTGGCTCATAGCTGAAGCTGCAATCGCTGCTTATCCTCCTTCTCTTCCCATAGAAGTGTCTTTAATGTATCATGACATTTCTAAATACTTTGATCATTGTGCTTGAATCCTTCCAATGCCTCTATCGTGGCTTCCAATTGAAGCTGCAATCATTGCTTCTCCTCCTTCTCTTCCTGTAGGAGTGTCTTTAATGCATCATGATCTGTTTGAAGACTTCCATCATTGCGCTTCAATTCTTCCAACGCCTCTGTTGTAGCTTGCAATTGAAGTTGCAATCGATGTTTGTCCTCCTCCTCCTACTGTAGAAGCGTTTTCAACTCAGCGTTATCTTCTACTTGTTTCTCATAAGCATCATACAACATGTCCACTTTCTGAGACACCTTGAGCATGTTCTCATACATGTATTTGACATCCTTCATTGCTTCACGTTCAATGGTTCACACTTGTAGTCCACATCAACAAGAAGACCACTATGATACCACTTGATCTGGGTAAATTTCTGATACCCTTTTAACTAAGACCTTTAACTTCGTATGATGTGTTAGAATTACATTTTATCATAGCATTAATGAATAAATATGTAGATATAACCAAGAGGTAAACATGTCAACAATCACACAACAAAAATGAAAGCAATTTAATAACAGAGTTCGTCTAGTGTGGACTACGTCTCTGGGCCTCAGTGTCTCGATGGTGTTGGCTGCTTAATTTGGTGTTGGAAAATATGATGATTTACAAGGAAAATTTTGAATTTTCATACAAGGGAAAGGCCTCAACATGAGTGGCAAAGCCTCTCCACAAGACATTCCCTACAAGTAAATCTCATTCATAAACAAACCTCCTATCAGCATGAAAACCTCGCACCTGGTGACAAAGAGTATCCCACCATCGAGGCAACAAAGGGATCTGACACATAAATCACCATCTATGATAAATAGATCCCACATCAAATACACATAAAGATCCTACATCTTACATGAGCAGTAAGTCACAACAACAAATAAACATGAAGAATCTGTATCATACATCAAGCAGGAATCGACATGAAATAAAGCATCCTACAACAATAATCAATGAAGTACATGGAAAAAACACTGCATATACCTCAACTCTAATGCTGGTTGAAGAATATGCTACTCAATCACTAGATCTAAAACCACCATCGCAAACGTGGTGTCGAATCGCAAGAAATCGACTACCCACATGCTGAAATATGACACCGTCATCCCATGTTGGGAAAATGGCCGAAAAATATAAGGCTCAAATGAAAAATATGTTTGCACCATTGGATACGTGTTGTCGAGAGGAGTATATTTGACTTTCAATTTGCTGAATTCTGACACTTTCGAAATTTGGGCCATAAGGAATCTTTTTAGATTCCCCTTAGATTCCTCAAAGATGTTGCTCTACAGGTAATTTGGAAATATACAACTCAAGATAGGAATCTGATCTCACCATTAATATCCTCACCAAATTATGAGAAGAATGAGTATAAAGTTGACCTCATTATGACACTAGCGAATTTCAGCCTCCAAGGAATCTAAAAGATTCCCTTAAGATTCTTAAAGATTCTCCTCCACAGGAAATCTGCAAAACCGCTGTTGAATATGCTAAAATTGAGCATATTCTAATAAAAATTAATTTTACCTCCCCTAGGGAATCTTTGGGCATCAAAGGAATATCCTCCATCTCGAAAATCATGCCACCATTCTGCTCCTTTGCCTCGAACAGTGTGCCCGAGTCTGGCTTGCTCTGGCGCACTGTAGAGAAACTAAGCTTAAATATAAAAGTTGGGCAGATATAACCACAAATGCACCAATAGTGAAGTGGTAATGCGAAAATCGTTTGAGGGGAGGTCGGGGGATTAAATCCTTCCTCCCCATTTTGGTTGTATTGTTAATATGTGAATATAATAATAGCTGGGCGAGCGGGTCCACTCCACGCGGCCCAACCCGACCCGAACCCCACACTTCGTGTACCATTTAACATGTATACCATATGTTATGGGCTCCGATAGTGGAATGGTGGTTGGGGCGGTGGGGTCATGTCCTCACACCCCACCGATAATAATATGTTTTTTTATATAGTACGTTGAGTTTTTTTTATGTGGTGGTTGGGGGACGGGGGGCAGGGGTCATGGCCAACCCCTCCAAAATTATATATATTTTTGTTTTTAATAAACCAACAATACATTTTTAACTCCAACAATATTTGACCGAATGAGCCCTTTTAACGATGCCAGAAATTCGCCCCGAATCCGGTCAGAGTAGATCAGAATCTAGTTACCGAAAAACTGCAAAATTATGGCCTCATTAACCTACCACATCACCAAGTCAACCTTAGAACTTTGACCAAATCTAACCTTGGCATACAAACTTTGTTTGATGAATCATTCACATTTTTGTGATCAGGATGATGAGATCTTCAACTTGAAACTTAGTTTGCCACATTTTTGTCACTTTGATTTTTTGAGCTTTCATAAGCCCTATTTGTCCTGTGTGTGTCTATGGAGCCACCTGGATCATGAATTATACCAACCTCTAACATTTCAGAATTCATATGTTTAATTTCGCTCTTTTGGACATAAGGATATCAGTAAGGCCTCGTGTTTGGAGGAACACTGCTTGGAATCAAATGAATAGTGTGATCATGATCAGAAATAGGCGGGAGTCCTTTGGGAGTTTCAAACACCTTGGAATGATTGTCCAAGACTTTTTGGAGATCTAGAGAAATATATGATTTTGATGTTGGAACTTCTAGTGAGCATAATTGTGCAATTACACCTCGTTGTTCTTTATTTAGAAGCTTTTCCATGACATTAGAGCTTATTATATTTCCCGGCTTCCCTATGATACCCCGTAATTAAACTTCCTTTCCTTCTGAAACAAAAATCAAGAAAACTTCTTGAAAATTAAAAGCTACCATCCCAAAATATTGTAACCATTGTACTCCTAGTATAGCATCAGCACCTCCCATTGGAATGGAAAGCATTGGAATATTCAATACATATTCCCCCATGGTTAGCTTAATATTATGGCATTTTCCAAAGAAATTTATAGTTCCTCCATTTGTAACCATCACTTGATATTCTGGTGCTGGTTATAGGAAGCAATCCAATTCCTTGGCTACCTTAAAATGAATAAAATTGTGGGTACTACCCGAATCAATCAACACTATTACCTTTTTATTCTTGATATGTCCTTATATCTTGAGAGTTTGAGGTGTGGTAATTCTTGCCAATTCAATACACAATATGGTCTGACTCATTTCTTCTTTCTCTAGGGTTGGTTCCTGGTGTATATCCTCTTGTTTTGAAGTTTCTTGTTCATTTCATTCCTCCTTTTCACAATCTATGTAAAATAATTTCTTCTCAACACACTTATGACCTTTAGTGTATTTCCTATTACAACTATAGCAAATCCCTTTTGCTCTTTTTTCTTCCAACTATTGTGGTGTCAATCTTGTAGGTTGTGGAAGTCTACGAGTAGCAACACTTCCATCTTTATAGATGTGAGTGGTAGGCTTTCTTTTCACCACATTTTCACATTCAATTTTTCTTTCCAACCTAAATTCCTTCTCCAATGAATCGGGTTCCCAAAGGCGAACCTAATCTTGGATGTTATCATTTAAAGTCCCTATAAAGACATCAATCTTGTGTTCCTCTGGAATGTCAATTACCCTTGTATTAAATTTTTGGAAGTCCTCAAAGTGCTCCACCATTGAACCCTTTTTTTTAGATTTATCAATTGGCTAAAGAAGGTGTTTCTCTTTGTATCCTCATAATATGCTATCATTTCCTCCATAAAAATTGACCAAGTGACAATTTTTTTACGGGAGAAAATCCATTGATACCATACAATGTATTTTGTTATAAATAAAAAGTTGCAATGCGTACCTTTTGTGTGTTTTGCACATTATTGAGATCAAAATATTGCTCCATTTGTAGTATACATGTTATGGGATCCTTGCTATCAAAATTCCTCATATTGATCTTTGGAATATGGTGTGTCCTAAATTCAACATTATAGTTTATGAAATCACGATTAACATTTTTTTTGTTCTCATCATGAGTTTCCTCTATTATCTTTTTGCCATTAGGAATCATTTCTTGTATCAAATTTTTCAAAAATTCCTTCAAACCTTCCATGTCTGCTTTTATATCATTCTTCATGTCTTCCATGTTGTCTTTCATTTTTTCTTCTATACCATCAATCTTAGCTTCCATGTCTTCCATGCCATTCTCCAAACCATCCATCTTAGCTTCCATGCCTTTCTTCAAACCATCCATTTTAGCTTCTACACCTTTATTCAAATCATCCATATTAGCTTCCATGCCCTTCTTCAAACCATCCATCTTAGCTTCCACACATTTCTTCAAAACTTCCATTTTATTTTCTGTTGCTCCTTGCGAGAGAAAAATTTGGTGCATTTTCTCTTGTAATTTTGATATATCATGTTGCACTTCTTCATCTTCATGAGACATAGTAGAATATTCTAAGGGATTAATGGGTTTTGAATTGTTTTTAGGGGGAATTTTAGAACCCAATACTGATATCTATGCTTCAATATGCCCTTGGAATCACTTCAAACTAATTTTTCAAACAAGACTTATGCAATTTGAAAAACAAAATACACACATTTTCTTGATTTTGAGGAGCTCGATATTGAAACTATTGTATCTCTATAATTTTAGATCTCTGAGATATTATCTTCAGTCCTATAGTAGCCCTATGGATCTTCTTTCCAATGCCATAGGTCTGATGTGATTTGGATTCTTCAAGACAAAGTTATGACCAGTCTCCCACAATGAACTACTTATGGACTGGTTCAGTAGAGTGAAATTGTATGGCATGCCACGTGTCACTATTTCCTCCTTCTGCTTTGAAATTGATACACAGGAAACTAAAATCCATGTTATTTTGGCCACTTTTTACATAATTTCAATCTGATGCTCAAAGAGAGATTTATGACGATTTTCCCAAGGTCAGCTATTTTAGATGAAATTTAGGAGCATGAAAAAACCCTAAGTTCCATAGACCATATCTTTGAAACTATTGTGAACCAAGATCTAAAATTCTTACATGCATTTCCTCTGGATTTATTAGAAATGGTTTTTTTTTTTAGTGTCTGAACCCTCGTATAAAAAAATTTATAGTGAAAATGCCATGATGACCTGTTTGAAGCAGGGAAACCCTAGAATCCAAAGCTCTCATACCAAGTGTTATGTAACCAACTCCAAAAATATAAGAAAAGAGAGATCAATGCCTTAGAAATAATCCACTTCAAGGAGGGAACCTCCTTTACATTACATAAATGAAAAATTCTTGGATGGCACAAATGAAAAAACCTCCTTTCTATATATAGGAGTCCATGGGGTCACAATATAATCCTAGCCGACCTAACAACAATAAATTTAAGGGCACAATAATAACAATATGTGGGTTGCAGGGGTACAAAAATAACAATAAGGTGGCTACACTGACAACAATAAGGGACTACACTAGTAAACAATCCAAAAGAGCTCTCAGTACAATATACAATCATCTCACACTGTCATACAAAAATTGGCAAATACATGCGCCAATTTACTACCTCCTCACAGCCTGCCTCCAATGCGCAATCCCTGTTGATCACAATCCCTAAATGAATGAAATATTGCTTTGCCTTGACTGCGCAATCCTCATTGGCATCTCCAATGTGTGTGTGGTTGCATTGGTGCACCCACTAATGTCACAATAGATAGTCAAACTGCCCCTTTCACCTATCTCTCAACTGGGTCTCCACTAGATTTGACATGCATGTAGGTAACAATAGTAAATCTTCAGTTGCATGTGAGATCACTCCATGTGAATTAATTTAATATTTAATTCACTGATCTCTCACTAGTGTATCTTTAGTTACAACTAGCACAACTGAATTTAACTCACATAACTACACATCCAACTCTGTGACAACTTCGAATCACTCAGTTACAACTAAGTCCACTTACATGTCCCACCAACCAACCTTAGAACTCGAAATTCCTTCAGCTAACTGGTTTGCCACATCATTTAACTGAAATAAAGTGCTTCAAGAGAATAGATTAATAATTATTGTCCAATTATTATTAAGAGATAATAATAACTGACATGCATTCTATTTTTAGACATGCGATCTATAAATAGACTTCGCACATACATCTAAAAATAGAAACTCATCTATAATAGAATTTGCTCACCATTCTAAAAATAGACTCCCACTGTAAATAGAATTTTCTCAACATTCTAAAAATAAACATACACCTAAAAATAGCCTGTGGGACCCACCTAGTGTAGGTGCTTAATTTTCACTAGGATCATCATCTTATTGAATCTCAACAGAAAGATGTTAGAAAAATGCATGGTTGAAAATAGATGGAGAAGTCAACGAGAAGAGGGGTCATATTATTGAATTCTTGTGGCAAATATAGGTGGTGACATAATGATCTTGTATAGGTTGATTGGTGGCATAGATGGTATATGTCGTAGATGTCATGTGTAAAAGATGATGTGATGAAGCCAAAATGTCATGGAAGGTAAAAAATTGTTTTTGTGAAAGGTTATGGAAAAGCCCTCTTTTGGTGGATCAAATGGAAATATGGAGAGAGGATGAGTGTTCTACATCCCCAACTTAATCCACATTCCTTTGGATGAGTTGTTGGGGTGAAGCTTGGAGCAAATTCTATTTATCCCTGACCTTTGCATTCATTTGTGTTGTAGATTGATGATATACTTAAGTGATGTATCATATCATGAATGGCATGGATTTCAGGGGATGCATAGGTGGACTCGTGCGTCGTGGGAAAAGGTATTGTGGAGCCAAATGTTAGCTAGGAACATGGAATGAAGTTTAAAGGAGGAACCATGAGGTGGAACCTTAAGAAAAAGGTTGAAGTATGTTTTGGGGTGGAGGATGTAGCATGTAGACTACCATTATTTCCCCGCCCTTCACATTCTTTTAAAAAAGGGGAAATACATAGAATATTGTTGGATCCACATCCACATGGAAAGGAACTTGTGGGGAATAAGGAATGAGGATAAAGGGTTTTAATGAGGGTGTGGCCCAACTCCAAGCATTGATATAGACAAGTAGGAACATGCCAAATGGAGACTGAGGGGAGAAGAAGAGATGGATGCAAGGAGGAATTAGATGTCAAACACTAGTGTGGGAAGTGGAACAATGATTGGCTGAAGCTGGTTAAAGAATCAATCCATTGAACAGTTGAAGATGGTTGAAGATTGACCAACAAAAGGGTAGTTACAACATGAGAAGAGAAGATAAATACAATAGATGAGGGGAAAGAGAGGGAGCGCTCTATACATATTGATTGAGAGTAGAAGTGGTCATGGCCTTCATCCTAACATCTTCATGAGTTTGAACATGATGATAGACAAAAGGTGTACATGGAGTCCTTGACAATGAATTATTCTTTAGAATTGAGAGAGAGATTGATCAACAATGATTTTCTGGATTCGGTTTCCACTTAAATCCCTATGTGTTGATGTGAATGTTGTGGTTGTGTTGTGAATGTGTGGATAAATTGGCAATGTGACTTTTAGCTGTAGTGGGGATTCCTCTCTATAACAAGAAATCAATTAAATAAGAGTACACAATGCACATAAAATGTATTGAGAATTATCATGTAAATTACATGGATGCAAAGTCATCTTGTCAAAACTACATGAGTGTACTACAAAGTTATCCATAGAGTTTAAAGTACTCCATATCTAAAAGTGTGTTGAACTTGTGCTCAATACTTATATAAAAAATCAAAAACTTTATTTTGAGTATTTTCATATACTTTCTCATAAAGTTAAATTGTTTGGGATATGATATCCATTTGGAATGCCTTCTTTGCTAGAGTTTGGACTAAATTTGAAAGAATAATAAGAACATTGATTTGATTAATTAAAAACTTGTGGTTGGAGTAAGTATTGGTTAAACTTGAAAAATAAATAATGACTCTAATGCTTTATAACTTGCACAATAGCAAAAAGTTACTTATCATATTAGAGAAAAATATGAATGGCATGCCATCCAATAGTATGATTTCCAAAGCATGTTTTGAATATTTTTCTTACATTACAATTGGAACTTTTTAAAATTTTAGCACTAGTACACTGTAGTTTTTGTTTTTGATAAGTCTCATTTTTGCACTACTACTTTAAAGTTTAAAGTTATTAAGAGTATTTATAGTTTTCTAAGATGCTTTTGTAGAGGAAATCTACCTTGCATTCTAGGAACATGTGAAAAAATTAATTTGTCAATTTACAGTTTGGGCCAGAGTTGAGTTATTGGGCACTGTGGAAAAGACAGAAAAAGGCACTTGAAAATGTCTACGAGAATATGAATTTGTCAAAAAGCCCATGCCACTGGACAGCTCAGCACGATGTGAAAATGCATATATTGTGGGCAAGTGAATTGGAAGATTGAAGGGCCATGTCATGTGCAGATTGGGGGCAACTTGTGAAAAGATTGATACTTGGAAAAAGAAGCCATAAAAACATAAAAGTGGGAAAAAAACATCAACAATGAGGAAAGGTAGGCTAGCAACTTGTAGATGGTTTCAAAATGCAGCATACAACTCAGATTCGGGACAACTTGTGATTCTCAAAAGATTGATAATTGGAAAAAGAGACCTTGACAACATAAAAGTGGGAAGAAAGCATCAACCATGAGAAAAGGTAGGTTAGCAACTTGTGGATGGTTTCAAAACGCAGCATACAACTCATAGCTAACAACAGTAGGAAAATTTCCTTCATGAGCTATTTACAACCTTCTACACTGCCAACTAACAGCCATGGAGTGTCTCTCAATCTCATTCCAACTTGTGGATTTGCAGTGCACCTTAAGCAAAGGCTCACCTGTAAATCTATAAATAGTTGAAAGATTTTATTATTGGATTATCTCATCTTCAAGTGTCATCCCTCTTCTCTATTCATTGTTGATAGTTAGGTGTGCATTTTTTCTTGCTGCCAGTTTGAAGCAGCTATTGTTGTTGAAGTTCGAAAGTCAAGTTCAGATCCATTTTGGGTTTCATTGCTGTAGCAGGCAGATTCAGTTGTTCTTATTACAGGTAGATTAGGATCCTGGATGATGCAAGTTATTCTTGCAATTGGAGATGTAATTATATTTCCAATAATGAATGTTAAATTTCCATAAGCAAGGCCAAGGCCATCTTCCATTGTGTGGGAATGGAGGAGACCCAATGCACACAATTGGAACATCAAAAAATTAATATATCACCTCATTGCAAGAGTAATTAGGTGTCATAATAGCCTCTAAATGTATTTAGAATCAGATAGATGTATCACATCCATGATATTGATAAAAAAAATTGAAAAAAAAAAATTTAATTTATGAAAAAAGAAAATAAAAAATTACCAACGATAATAATAAAAAAGCATAAAAATCTATAACAAAACAAATAAACATTTCATTTTCATTTTGGATTTTTTTTTATTTCTCTGTTTTTATTCAATTCAGGATTAATATGAATTGATGCCGATTAATTAATTGACGACATCATCATATGATTTGAAAGACAACCAACTATTCAAACAATTTTTGGTAGATTTCAGATGTGGTCTTTACATATTTAAACTTTCATCCTACTTCAAATCAATCTTGAATAAATGCTTTGCTCTCTGTAATTAATGGATTAATTCTTCGAACCTGGAAAATAGGTATCATTACTTCATGGTGACTTTATTCAAAACAAGAATGTCCACACATTTGCTATGTCTCTCCCTTCTTTATAACTAAAACCATTATCCACATAGAAAATGTATTTGGTCAAATAACCCCTTGTTCAATCCCTGCCTGAGCTTACTACTTGATCTCCTTACTTTCCACAATCCAGGTCCAATACAAACCCATGTATGGTAAACGCTGAAACTAAAAATAATTCTATGTCATGTTGAATTGGGCATGATGAAGGCATCACTTTGGCTCTCCAATTGCATTTGCTACAACTTTCCCATATTGTCCTCTATTTGCAGATGAGCCTTCCATTATTTATTTATTTCCGAGGAAAGAAATCAGCTTCTTTCTCAGCTTGAGGGCTAGAGTGAGGTTGTTGTACTAGGCCAAAACACAGGTATACTTGCTTAAGAGTTCACAAGGGTCAAAGCCAATAAAACAATATTCAGAAGCACATAGCCATTACAACAATAATTATCAGGGCATTATGGCTCATAATGCCACTAACAGTGATTTGAACCTAGGTGGAGATATAATAGCCATTCCGCCTGATCACCAAAGATAACCCCAATTGACAGATGAGCCTTCCATTATACCTGCTTATTTTGATGATTTCATTTGATCTGAATTTGATCCAATTTTATTTCCATGGTCTCACTATCAACAACAACAACAACAACAACAAAAAAAAACTTTATATTGGCATTAATCAGCGTTTTTACTTGGTTTGCAAAACAATACAGATAGTTTATTTCCCCTGTAACAATTTATGACATTGTTTTACATATTCCACCAATCTTATTTATTGGCACACTCATGGAACTCTAAGTCACAGTGCCAAATATGGTCTACCTAAAATCACTTCACATATATCCAACACAACAATATCTATCTCATCTACCAACTCAACTTAAATTGCCCATTTTGATCTAACATCGTTTACTGTCAACGCTGTGTCTTTGGGAAAAAATCCCACTGGATGGAGTTTTGGATGCTCCACTGCTACCAGCTTCATCACTTTCACCAATATTTTTGCAATCAAGTTTCTTAGACAATCCCAGTTGAAAATGGAACTCACCAATTTTCCTTTATCTGTAGCTTCACATCGAAGACTTTCTCATGTTCTTTACGATTCACAGATGGTTTTAGTTAATCCATTAAAGAAAACTTGTCAACAGCTTCATCAGTGCTGTCAATTACTTTGACAGACACTTACCAATTAGGCCAACAATTGCTTGAACTTCTTCCTTTGGTTTCTTGGTGCCAATTCTAGATGGAGTTTCTGGCAGTTATCCTCTAATTGTCCTTGTTTCTGACATTGTTTGCTGACTTCTTGTACTATTGCATTGGTCTTCTGCTTTACCTTACCGGTCTTTGCTCGAGTCTTCTTCTTTGCTAAAATTTATGCTGACATATACGGATGCCTTGCAAATTTCTCATTCCGCTAAAGCCTCAAGATTTTACTTGTCTCCTCCTCAAACTTGGATTTTGAGATGGGAGCAGCTCAAAGAAAACTGGGCAATGGACTTACTCATTCAAAATCTCCATATGATGAAATCCTAATCATCCATACATTTATCTTGCAGGATTGAAATAAAAGCATAGAATGCAGCCTAACTAGTGTTATTCTCTCCATTATATGTACAAGGCTCGCTATCTAAAAAGAAAGACTGGTAACGGTTATACCAGTGCTTGCACTCATGATAGTAATACTGATCAGTTCCCTACTCACTCTTCCATGCATACAGCAATAAGGAGAAGCCAGAAGGGCTGCCTATTTCAGTCTCCATGCTTGCCCATCGCAATATCGAAGAGCTCGAGTTTGAAGAGGAAGATGAAGAGCTGCTCTTGAAGGCGGTCTTATCATGGCCTCTGATGTTGAATGCAGAGGGAGGAGACCATTGAAACACAGATGATCGAAGAGGCTTGCAGGGGACAGCAGCAACATTATTGGATCTTCTAGAATTGTCTGAAATCTGATCATCACAAGTCTGGAACATGAAGACAGCATGGCCGTTGCTGGGATTGAAGAGCCAATTGTGCACATCCCAGAAGACTTGTATCGAGGTTCCATCAACCTCAATTGTCTGATTGCCCCTGAACTTCCACATCAGGTGCTTCACCTGCAATACCACCTGCTTGTCTACTCTCACATACAATCTTGGCTCCTTGGATCCCCCTGTGTGGCATTCAATAACAATATCATGTGTCCTGCCACTTTCACCAAACTGTGCTTTTGTTGTGTAATATCTCTTCCCAATCACATGCTCTCTTCTAGAGAGCAACGTGGGTTCAGTGAATGCCTTCCTTACATGGGTTTTCTTATAGGCCTCCTCCTGCATATCTCCCAACAGCAATACTATCTCCTTATCACATATCAAGGCCACGTAGAAGCCTTCCTGTGGCTCAGGCCCGCACACATATTTAGCATTGCTCAAATCCCAGAACACTTCCATCTTCTTCCCTTTGACATCAAAGCTCTTGGATCCGTGCTTCCTCCAAAAGGACCATGGCTTCATATCAACCTTGCACATATAATGGCAACTTGGATCACTGACATGGACACTGAGGCCATGCCCCATGAGATTCTTGCACCACGTTATGGTCACAAATTTGCAGATTCCTACTAGTTTCGTTTGATACAGGCAAGTTATCAGGTTCTGCGTCATTCTGCTGCCAGAAACAGAAGAAGACTTATCTGTCGCTTGGGCACGTCCAGATTCTCCAAAACAAGAAGGAAATGGTTCAGGCATTTTCCAGATCTAACTGCTTGTATGATGCCACACAGCAAAGAATTCAACTATGCCTTGTAAATCTATTAGTTTTCAGCATACATATAGATATGAATATCCTCTGCGTACCCATCAGAGTCTTGGCACCCACACCAAAACCCTGTCAGATGTTAGCAGATACCAACTGGGCACCCACAAAACAATACTAAACCCTGATCAACAGGGAACCCACACTAGAATGCTCATACATTAGCCCGAAAAAATGAACCCATGTTCTGAAACAACCTCACCCGATAGGGAATTCAGCCACATTCTCAATCTAGATTCCTCTATGTCCAATATAAGACCTTCCGTATGCTCAATTAAAAGCTTCACAGACCTTTCGCAGATAGTGCTAAGCTTGCAGGGAAAGGGATAAAACAGTATACTTGTACATAAACAAAGCAGAAAATGCAATAAAACTACTACTTCAAAGACTCTGAATACATGACACAACTTTTCCTGGATCGGGCCTTGAAAATTCTGGGAATTGGACCAGCTAGATAAAGAGGCATCAAATAGAAAACACAATCACATTGCTGGATCCAATTCCATACTAACAGGGCTGGCCTCCACGACCTTCAGAAAAACTCTGGGTGCCTCTATATTGCTCCCTTAAACTCCATGGAAGTTTGGGGCCATTTTAATGACCACACAAACAGCAGGATCCCATATAATATGTTTTTTTAATTACTGGCAGTTATTTCCCTCTCCTTTACAGCAATTAATATTGTTGTCTGTTTGCTAGCGACAAAGTGCATGATACGAGAAAATTTAATGTTGCTCTCCATTTTTTAGCCTGTGAACAGAAGACAGGTCACAATCAACCTGGTCTACTTTCAGCTCAGAAAGTTGCATTGAAAATATTAATACATGTCAGATTTCTTGGTTTCCCCATTTTAGTATTTCTTTTTCAATGATTGGTGGTTTAATGGTATTTTGCATAAACTTCGATGGCAGGTGAACACAAAACTGTGGATGAAGAAAACCAAAACAGGGGCATGATGACTTTTCTACTTGCAGAAACTATTTTAAGATAAATGAGGAATCAATTTGTTCAACACTGTAATGAAATTTATACAGTCAGTACTTTTTTTTATACATTGTACATGGGAAATGGAAGTCGTCTCACATATAATACGTGGAAAGATCCCATTACACTCGGAAATGCAATCTTACAGGTCTCTGTGTTGTCTTTCTCATCCTGTGTTCATATGCGTTGTATGATCACTAATGTTAGTTATTTGCATTATTTGTTCTAGATGGGTCATGTACTTTAATGATTGTGATCATCTTCCGCAATTTATATTGGTGTATTTTTTGTATAGCTATGAATATTATAAGGAAAGGAGCTTTCGAGTTACTTTTCTCAATAAAAATGTATATGGAATGAAAATGTATATTTTTATGGATTGTTTTTTATTAATATAATTTTATGTTGAACTGGTTTTTGGGATGAGAATTGGTGGGAACACGTCTTACAACAATAGAGTGTATGTCTAAAATTTTGAGGGAATGGTCTTATAATGATATAGTGCATGTCCATATTGTTAGGGGATGATAGGGTGTTGTTCTCATTTTTGGGATAGGGAATAGTGAGACATGTCTCACAAGGATAGAGCACATCTCTAAATTTTTCAAGGGACATAAGTTGGAGATGGTACTCACATATGGGCTAACGTGAAGTCAAGTTACACTTTGT